>APFE030617166.1:48242-111851 GCA_000404065.3 Pinus taeda | reverse complement strand
ACAAGGGAAACGCGTGAATGGTTAAGCCATTCTCATAATTCTCTATGCAGGATTGCGCAGTGGAGGCAGGCAAGCAGCGGAGGAGATTTGAGCTAGTGATTGATTCAGATCTGAGTTGTATTGTGTGTAACAGGTGGAGATAGTACTGAGTACTTGCGAGGAGTATTATACTATGTATTGTTACATGTTCTCAATCAATATAATATACAGATAGTTTGGGGTTTTTAGCGAGATGCTTTCCCTAGTGATATACTGTGTTAATATGTGTGATTGATGCTTCTATGTGCACATGTGTATGTTTCTGAATACTGCTAAATTGATGATCAACGTAGAGGAGGTTATGTATTATGCATGATTATGCAAATAGTGTATGATCGGGATAATCTCTATGAATATGTGTCATATTATTCATGAAATTTCTACACAGTCTCTGATCTAGCTCCCAAGGGATATCTCCCAGAAGCATCGCAATTTCCTTAAATCCAATAATCAACTGTGTCTTTGATTTCGGCCTGCTAAATTCCTTATTTAGTGCAGCTTGGATATCTGCGATCCCTGCGTTTGGGTTGTCATTGGAATGCTTAATGTACGATGTCAGTGCATGATCCTATAAAGCACTAACCAGCGTTGCTTTCTTTATATTGTCATTCGTGACTCCCTGCGTTTCCCATACAACCTTTACCACGAACCAAAATTGGTCTGGATCTTCATTCCCTACTCCTTTGACCACTGGCAGTTTTGTCGCGCTTGCCATATTGAACTATGGTGGTGGCCGAGGTGGTGTGGGCGAAGACGGGGGTGAAGATAGTGAAACTGGTGGTGGTGTAGGTGGGGGTGGTATGCGTGGAATTCGCTGCCTTATCAAACTGATCTCACTTCTTGGTGAAACCTTCGCAAGCTCTTCCTCTCTTTCTCACGGAGGTGAAATCAAGGGGCTAGTTTCTAGTTCTGCGCTACCTTCGTTTATGTAGATCCTCCCACTTCGCATAGCCCCAAACATCAATTTATTCGCATAATCCGCTTTTCATACAGTATCATTTTAATCCAAGTGTTCAAAGACTTAACATACTTCCCTCGCGGTCCTTTGAGGAAGTGTCGTTCTGCCTCGCTATCGCTAATTGAAGTATCTACCGCGAACTCGGTGATAAACCCTCCTAAAATTCGATCGAGCCAATGGTCCATGGCGCGTGCGATCTAATCGTTCGATGTTTCTAGTCTGCGCACCAACTTTGGAGTCCACACAATAGGTTTGTCGAGCCTACAGCTTCCCTGACTGTCTGTTAGCTTCGCGATCCACTCGTACAACTCAGAGGGGAAGGATGTAAAGAAAATTTCGTGGATTTCCGTATACGAGTAGTAATCTAACCACTCTTCCTTCGATAATTGTGGATTCCTATTTTCTTGCGTCGCGAACTTGTGAATCTTCTTGTCCAACTACTCTTCAATTCCTTTCTTTGTCAGATTCTAGTGATATGACATCAGACATCTCTATGCAGATCCCGGTCCCGACAATAGAACCATTTTTTGGCTTGTTGGGGCCTGACCCAGATTCAGAGTTAATTAAACAAACAAATCCTGGTACTACTGGCCCTTTCATCAACATTCTGCGGAGCACGGACTGAGGTCTCACCTGAAATAGTATGAGAGGGTTCTAGAACCAGGTTTTTGCACCCTAGAGATGTCTGATGAGTTCAAGTGGTCCGCGGTTTGACCCTGCATGCAAGTTGCTACGCGCACTTTCCCCTTACCTCGCAGCTTGATATACTACCTTCGCGCAGCCCTACCGAGGGGCTGAATGTCGCGCTCTTCGTTATTGCCCAAGACCTCAGTGGTATTCCAACATTAGTTAATTACCTTTGCCTACTTGAGTGCTTTAAGTGTACTTAACAATCTAAACCATTCATATAGGTGCGCACATTAAATAAACAATATATTTGCAAATTATATCAGACATGCATTAACCCAAGAACACATACACAAAATTATGATAAAACTTCTCTTTATTACTTTCTTCCTCAGTTATAAACTCAACTCCCCCCTGTGGACTCAGCTGTCGGGGTCCACGCACTCAACTGCGGACTACTAGGCCTCTGTGCACTCAGCTGCAGAGCCTTCTCCTACTCTACAACCCAAAGATACACTTTACACTTGTGATTCAATCACTTAGACTTGTTATTCTTCTCTCTACCATTATCTATTTAGAGCCTCGCTCTATTTATACAATCCCATGGTCCGTGGACCATGGGTAGGCCGACATTACATTACAAAGCTAGGGCGGGCAACCCTGTGATTATATCATACTTTTTGCGCTCCGCCCCCACAATTTGCAGAGCTTTACAACAAGATAAGGTCTAAAGTTGGGCTTTGAGCCCCAAAACATGCCTTGCGGGGGATTCCATGCCCAACAATTTTTATTAATAATTATTATTGAATTGGGTTATAATAGTTTTGGTTAAATTGTAATTTTTTATTATTAAAATTATAGTTTTGAATAAATAAATGGATTCAATATATTTAAAAATTTCTATTACATTTGAATTATGCAATTTCAATAATTGATTTATAATTAGATTTGATGTAAAAATAGTTAGAAAATTATGACAAAAGAAAGGTCTAGCATGCTTATGCTACATTTATGTAAATACATTTGATTGTTTTACACAAAATATCAAATTATATATCTATTTTTTAATCGCAACTAAAATTTATATAAAATAAAATCCATGAAAACGTAGTAGGGTACATCAATAATCTATAGCTTACCAAAATTCAAAAGTAGTAAGGTCTAACTCAAATATTGTCAACATTTCCAAACTGAACATAGTTGACTTGTATTAAATCAAATACTTAAAAGGCTTATGTTCCAACATTTTTTACATGGATATATTCTCACAAACTGATTACATAGAAATAAACAAAAGCATAAAATGATTAAACTGGTTTTTGGGTGTGACTTTTGTCACCATTGGGTAAGATGTTATTGGATCTTTCTTCTTCCTTTTTCCTACTTTTTTTCCAAACTTTTGTTGAATTTAAAGGAGTGTTTGTTGATTTGACTAGGTTTGGAGGATCTTGTGTTGAAGTTTCTTCTTTTTCTTTAGAGTCAACTGCATCAACATGATTTGCCCAATTTTTCGATGTTCGAGGGACATACTTACAATGAGATTTGAGACCCACATCATGTGGATCCAAATCTGCTTTTGGTGTGCTTTGGGGACTTGATCTTGTTGCTTTTCAATGGGGACTGGAGTCACTTGAGGTGAGGGAGGAGTTAGAGGAGATTTTTTTTTGGAGAACTAATTGATTATCCTTAGTGGAACCAACCCACCAAGTAGATTTTCAGTTCCTCTTCTTATTTTTCTTTAACCCAAATGGACAATTAGAAGCTATATGGCCAATATTAAAACAAGCCCTATGTAGTAATAAAACATGCTCATAATCTAATTTCTAAGTCTAAGGAAAAATATTTTTTAGTTAAGTTAAATTCTGCTAGAAACCCAAGACTAAGGCCTATTTCCACTCAAAATTGGGCATAAGTAGCAATGCTTCACCTTTGAGTTTCACGAGAGGCAAAGTGGAACTTTCCCAAAGCAGACCCAATAGCTTGAAGAGAGGGCAAACCTCAAAGATGAAGCAATAGATTTGCAAGCCACACCCAAACATGAGTAGAAGTGAGAACATTTGTTGTTGGATTGAAGGAGGGAGATGACGACTTCATACATAGATCGACATTGCATCATAATCACTGGCTTAAATTAAATATTAGATCCTTATCTTCAGCACTATCAAATTCAACAACAAAAAAACCCTTAGCACAAGGGTGGATGAAAACTTCTTGCTCGATCATAAGAAGCCAATATTTTGCTATCCAAGCTTAAAGATTTGCAATACATGGCTAAAACCCAATAAATGATAAACATGCAAACTGCCAAATCCGAGGAAATTTGCTTCCTCACAAATCTTCGAGCCAATAGGAATAGAAATAGATGGGGCCTCATGAACCGAAATAGAGGAAGAAAGCACATAAGATTGTTGAAGCACAACTTGCTTTAAGGAAATAGGGTCCACCAGAAGTAATGGTTGGATCCGAATTTGTTGGCTCAGAAGAGACATGATCTCTAACGATGGAGTGGATAGATCCCCCATTAGCAAGCTAAGGGCTCTTCAAATCAGGAAACTAGAACAAAGACAAGCTTATGGAATTGTAGCCATCTCAAATTTTGCATTGGCACAATATAATTGCCCACTTTAACATAGGGGTAAAGAAAAATTAATCTTGTGTCTCTCTCAAATAAGATTGTGAACTTTATTAATTACTTATAAGGTAATTTTTTGAAGAAAAAATCGTAATTTTATTCAACTTGAAAACCAAGAAACAAAATTACATTTTGCAGATGCCTGAAAGCATTCGATTAGATCATCATTTCAGCCAATGCACAAAAAGAGAAAAAATAAAATAAAAATTACATAAAATTGTCATGCTTAAGTGTGATAATAATCAATTAGTTTCCCCTTTTTTCCTTTCTTTTTTCCACCTTTCCCTAAACACCTTGATTAAGAGCAGCTAGTACTATTTCCAGTTGGCTGCCTTTCACCTTCGGGGGAACTTCTTTGTCTGAATCCGAACTCTCTGATGTATGGGTCCACTTTATGCCCCCTACTTCCTTTTGAAAGGGTATCACTGCCTTTTGCTGCTAAGCTACTATGATCTCTGGTGCTCCTTGGATGTTTCTGTTTTCCTCATGTTGATTTCTTGGAGTTTGGATCACTACTAAATCGGTGGCTTTTTTTTGGCATGTTTAACAAGATCCTTCTGCTTCTCTTCTCCCTCTTCCACTTGGGAGCCTTTTTGATTATGCGCTTCAGGTTGTTGAAGACTCTTATCCATTTCTTCATCTTCATCATCTAAAGAAGGCAGATCTTGACATTGCCACCCCTTTGGATTTTGCAATCTTTTCTTTGTCCTTGTCTTCACTTGAGGGCATGAGTTTTGCAGGTGCCCTGTTTGATGGCAGATCCTACACCTAAATGCAATATTTTTAAATTTTAGTCATTACGCATCTTGATGAGTCAAATGGATGTGATTTGGCAGGCCTTTGCTTAGGTCTATCTCCATGTAGATGTTGGAAAAAGTAAATATGTATTTATCCATTCTTTCTCGATCCATCTTTAGAAATCTCCCCAATGAATTTCCAATGCCTTATAAAATTTGATGGTGCCAAAAAGGAAGCGAGATATTGTGCAACCTTACCTATACCAACATCTTTGTAACCACCATTATTGTGGCATAAAAGATGGAAACCATGGAGTGACGAAGAGACCCGCCCTTCCCCAAAACCATGGTACTTCGTTTATGACATAATATAGGTCTGTTTAATTGTCAAATTGAACTGCAGAAAACCCCTTTGCACACAGTTAGAGATCCCCAATTTTAGTCCAATTGAGGTAGACCCATTTATGTGGATCTTCAGACTTGGGCCAGAAGCAATTAAATCGACATATTAGAGCCCTAGCTTGTAGAAAAGTGAAAAGTCCACTTGCTTTTGTCAATTTTACTAACATATTTGGTGCTTTCTCCATCCTATCAACTGCGTAAGGCCCCGAGATAGTCAAATTTGGGGTTTGTGTGGCAACTTTCCCTGTCACTACATCCTTAAAAGAACTTGGACCATTAACCGCTAAAGTTGTTCCATCTCGATCCTGAGGCTCCACCACGCAACCTCAAATTTATGATGATTGTAGAATTGCGATTGATGTCGTACTCTTTCAATTTGATGGCATCCTACAATAATTTTCCCTCATAAATTAGGTTCTGAACAATTGTTGGCAACACCCAATTTTTCTTGCACCTTCTTTTTCAAATTTGAAACTAGCTGCATTGACCGAGCCCTTATGAAGATTGATTTCCATTGATGTAGATCTTGAGATTTGGGCCAAAGGCCATTAAATCGACATATTAGAGCTCTAGCTTGGAGAACAATGAAAAACCCACTCACTTCTGTCAATTTTATTGACAGATCTGGTGCTTTATCCGTATTCTCAACTGGGTAAGGCCCTAGGATAGTCAAACTTGGGGGTTTGTGTGGAAAATTTATAGTCACTACAACCTTAAAAGAAATTGGACCATTAACCACTATAGTTGTTCCATGTGGAATGCTCAATCTTGAGACTCCACCCCGCAATCTCAAATTTATGATGATTGTAGAATTTCGATTGATGTCATACTCTTTCAATTTGACGACATCATGTAATAATTTTCCCTCATAAATTAGGTTTCTAACAATTGTTGGCAACCCCAATTTTCCATGCACCTTCTTTTTCAAATTTGAAACTAACTGCAATGACCGAGCCCCTATGAAGATTGATTTCCTACTTAAGGTCTTAAAAAAAAATTGAAATTCTTCCCCATGATCTAGATTTGAAACCGCTACATCTGAATAAGTGGTAAACACCTCCACCTTCGCCCCCAATATCCCCACTGCAAACTCTGCCATCCCTTCCACTGACGTCACATATTTCTTTATTTCTCCCTTCACCGCTGCTTGTTCACATTCTTGTAGTGTCTTCGCCCTTAACACCACAAGGAAAAAAGATTATTGCATACATGAGCCCAATGCACAGACCGGTAGAGAGGGCTGTTTTCCTCCTGCAAGAACACAAATCCGACATTCTTCCTCATAAACAAGGCAATTCCATGCCACACCACACCCAAACTCACCATGGCTTCTGTGCAGTGAAAACATCCTGTAGACCATTGCTTCGAAAATTCCTAATGCTCCGGAATGCCATCATTGCTTTCCCAATCATCAAAATGTTTTCGCTTCCATAATTTTGCATTGCTCGTTCACACACTTGCAGCGTCTTTGCCCTTAACTCTACAAGGAAAGCAAATCTACTGCATACATGAGCCCAATGCACAATGTGGTAGAGATGACTGTTTTCCTCTTGAAAAAATACGTAGATCCGACATTCATCTTCATAAACAAAGCAAGTCCATGGCACCCCAAACCCGAACTCACCATAGACGACTAAATCTAGCTTCTGAGCAACGAAAACACCCTATAAACCATCGCTTCGAAAAACCCTCAATTACTTACAAAGTAATATTCCTATATGAATTTTTAAAATTAAATTAAATTAAATTTAATTCCCTATATTATTAATAATTTAAAACACATTTAGCATCTATGGATGAAAATATTTAGTGAATATGTATACATATGATCATTGTTCTGAGTACCTTATATATTCAATCACTACAACTAAGTGCTTCCCAATGTCTTCCTCGCTACTTCATACTACCACATAAACACATTATTTAACATATCATAAAAAAGAATAGAAAAATAAGCTTTGATCTATACATGTATACATCCAACATAGTATTCAACTAAATCTTAAAACTTTTAATTAATCTTAATAAAAATATCATAATAAATATACATGTATATGTCAATTATACTATACATACTTTCTACACTTAACACTACTTCCAAATAGTTTCGTGTATATATTAAAATATCAAATAAATATATTATTAATAAAACTGATTTTCATTTTGAAGTATTATTCAACTATTTTCTCTTAATACCTTTATAATTACAATACCTCATAAATATATACTATTTTCTCTTCATACCTTTATAATTACAGTAACTAATAAACATATTATTTTTAAAACCTCAGTAAGAGTTAAATAATATAATGTTCAGCTCACTATATTTATAGATTTAATTATTTTAAAATATTAAATAATTATGTTAAGAATAACTTAAAATACCTAAATTTTTTTATTCGCTTTTATATTTAATATTAAAAAAAATAAAAATTAATAAAATATTTTAACAAACACTTTACCATTAACCATTTCATTTATTCTCCAAATACTTTACTTTTAATCATCCCATTTAATCTCAATCTTTCTATTACAGCTTCATCTTAGGAAAAGATCAACGCACATCATAATCCTTTATTCCAATTCATTTTGAAACAAGGACCCACGTTTTCCCTCCACTTTTCCTTTTTGAAACTGTCATGGAACCCCACATAAATTTATTCCATGGACAATTTTTTTAACTTGTCATGCTTTCTCAGGGAGCTAAAATAGAATGGTGATGTGATTACATGTACTGGTGATAAGTTCACATGGACATTCAATTAATTCAAGGCAGACAAATTTTCTTTGGTTCCTCGCAGTTTTTTATGGCAACCTCTGTTTCGTATTGCTTTTGTCTCCGCTTTGTTGGACGTTACAAGTTATTTGTTGTGAGTATTTGACATATATATATATAAAATATACGGCTGAAATAAAAGCATGTAATCTAAGAAAACTACAAGAATGTTAAGGACCGACATTGGTAAAATGTTTCAGATAAGAAAACAAACCATTATATTGGTGGTTGGTGGTTAGTAACTTAGTGGTTAGTTGTAATTCAAATAGTAGGTTCAGCGCCCAAAAAATTCTATTTTTAATGTTTCCGAACTGAGTTGAAGAGCAACAGGAGTTTTGCATGCAATTGCAAGGTAAGTCTGTCTGTTTTGAAAGGGAACTCAGCTCATAGTATATAATTTCTAATGCATTCTAGTCCGTGAGGCCTTGTCAACAACCAGAAATTCAGACAAAAAATATATATTACTCACAATAAAAATCTTTTGGTAGGTTCTGCTTTAATATAGCTCATTGTACTCCATTTACTCAGAACTCTTTCAGTCCAGCTCATTGTAGCTCATTTACTCTGAACTCTTTCAGTCCAGCTCATTGTAGCTCATTTACTCTGAACTCTTTCAGTCCAGCTTTTTATGGGGCCTAGCTTCCATGGGTGTTGGAATGTGCGTTTTCGGTGCACTGGAGAATTCCATCAAGATAGAACTTCTGGCCTCTTGTTGGCAAATGTTAACCCCAAATCTTTAGACTGAAGGTTTACTAGAAATGGATGATCTGGATCTGGTTTCATGCTATTTTGACTGCCATAAGTTCTGTTTAAGTCCCCCTGGTCTATAGTCTTTAGTAGGTTCGTACAAACAATTTGTAGGTGTTTGTATCTGCTGTTTATTATGTGGGAGCTTTATACCCTCTTTAATGTTTCCAGACGTCATTAAAATCACAAGAACTTCTGTTTTCATGTTCTTTTTACTTCTCTGAGTTAGAGGGGTTGGTTATACTTTACTTTATCGTACTAGTGAAGGTTCTCTGGACTTTAGTTTGCATGGTGCCCTAATATATTTTTGTATCTTATTTTACAACTCCACTTTTCTTTTTGTTGCCAGGTTGGGATCTGCGTGTTGTATGGTTAATTCTTTCAAAACCCAAACGGTAAAAACGTGCCGGACTCACATGGCAACCAATTTATTCTATGGTCGATGAAGTTATCGTTGGGCTTGCTTTGTCAAGATAAAATACAATTTGAAGTGGATATTTAACATGTCAAGCCCATGAAACTCAGAGCCTGGATGTAACATCCCAGTTATTATATATACGTGTTCTCACTGTGGTTGGGAGGTTCGTGATGACCAGATGTGAATTTTTGATCATCTAGATGTAGCTGTCTATAATTTCGCCCACAGTAGTCCCGGTGACCGGGTGTATTCTCCAAATCACCCTCCCTGAATGGTTCCAACAAAGTTGCTTGAAAGGAAGGGGGTTGACTTGTAAAAGTTCATTACTTTGCCTCTGCATGCCTTGAAGAAAGGGCATACTGTTTCTGCATGGGTGTTGGTTCATTATGGATAGTGCGTTGTCACTGTAAATGGGGATAGTGCCACCATTGGTGAATACAAATACATTGGCAATGGAGGCATGGCCACCCTTGACATCTGGATTGAAAGAAAGCGCAGAATTGGAATTTGATGCTTCAGTGGAGACAACATTGGCTGTACACAGAAGTGAAAATGGGAGCATTATATGTTTATATGAATCTACAAGAAGGGCAGCAAGCACAAGTCATGATACAATGGAAAGTGCCTTCAATGCGCTGCCAGTGAGTAATGAAGTTCAGGCTGAGACCTGTGATGTCCAAAAAGATTGCTGTAACTCTTTTGAATACTTGAATGAAATTGCCATTGATGGGGAACAACAGATTGGGTCAGTTATAAATGAATTTCAAAATGTGTCGAGATCTGGACAATTTGAAGAGGGCACCAACTCTTTATCGTCTGTTGATGCAACAGAGGTGGCAGTGGAGGCAAGAGCTGAAATAGACACTGCAGCGCCATTTGAATCTGTAAAGCAGGCAGTGAATATGTTTGGAGGAAAAGCCGACTGGAAAGCCCAGAGAATTTTGACCATGGAGGTATGTTACTTTCTTTGTTATAGAGAAGCAACTCATCTTAACTAGAAAGAAACATCTAGTGGTATGCCTTTGGTAGTTGAATAGAAGCAGTCAAGGGATGAATTACCTGAATCTTCTGGCACGAGGGAAAGAATTGGGCAGAGAAAAACAAAATATTTAGTAAGATTTTGAAAAATAGAAAACAAAGACAATTGTTTCAAACTTGCAACTTGTGGAAAGAGACGTTGTTGGGAAAAATCACGTTTTCCTAAGTTTTTAAAACCATGACAATAAGTATTACCAAAATAGCCAATTTTGTGGTTTTATTGTGCTGTAGCTATCGTACAATTGCCCTTGATTTTGCAACATTTGGGACATAGATGTTACGCTGATGATTTCTTTGAAAGTCGCCCATTAGGCATGCACCCATAATATCTCAAGCCTTATTGAACACCCGTTCTTTAGACAGCCTGCATTATAACTTCACGAGGCTGGCCTTTTATGTGAAAATATAGCTTGCTCTATCTAGGAAAAGAATGCCCATCACACATTTCTTTGCAGCTTTGCAGTTCTACCTCTAAGTGCTTCTCCATAGCAACATGTCTTTGCCAAGGAACCTCCTCCTTCTCGAGCTTCTTCGCTTCATCTTTTTGTGTTGGTGCTTCCTAGTTATTTTCTTATTTTTTTCTTCATTTAAGTTATTTTTTCCCTTGGGATGTGTTTTTGCCTTTCTCCTGACATCTTTACATATAGTATTCCTTGCAGTCCTGTGGGTCAACTTTGGTTTGGGCATAAATCAATGTTCCACCAAGTTTCTGGGACGAGGAGGCGAGGGAGTGGGGATACACAGGAGCGGCCTATGCAAAAGCTCCCCACCAATTTTTAGGAAATGTGGGGGACGTCGGTGTCTTAAAAACTTATAAATATAAAATATAGATCGATGAATCACATAACTGAAACAAATTTAAAACGAAAAGCATGATCATTGATATCATTATCATATAAATTGTAATCATACATCATACATGTAAGTTTGTAACTGTACAGTGTAACTACTAGTCTACTAACTTTCTAACAATGCACAATGAAAATAAATTATAAAATTATAAATATTTAAACTTTAATACTTCAAACTTTAAATCATATTGATGTTCCACTTCCAACTGTGAACATTGAATACTGAATATTGAAATAAAATTATAAAAGTCAAGTCTGATACATCAAGAGTCAAAATTTTTAATTTTATAGAGTCAAAATAACATAAGAACATATCAAAAGATAAATGAGCATAATTGCTCAAGGTAATCTGTTCAACGAAGGAGTAGACAGAAGGTTGCTTGGCAATGGCGGCAACGTTTTGTTCAACGAAGGACCAGACAAAAGGTTGCTTGGCAATGGCGGCAGTGCTCAGTTCAACGAAGGAGCAAACAAAAAATGAAATGTGAAATGAACATAATGTAAACCCTTCTTGGTCGGTCAACAAATATTAAAAATTACAATTTTTTTGTTTCATAAAAAAATTTGCGAATTTTTTCTAGGGAAATGACCCCTCAAAACCCCTTAAGACCCCTTTTGCCTAGGAAATGACCCCAAAAATGGAGGAAACGACTCCTTTCAAGTTTCCTCGCATACCCTGTTTTTTGGGAGCGTGGGGAAACGACCCCCTCTCGTCCCCAAGTCCCCGGAGCGCGAGGGAGCTAGGAAGCTCGACCCCCAGGTGGGGGGACACGACCCCGTGTAACACTAGCATAAATATCTGAATTAAAATCGAATTAAATTAGTTTAGTCAATGTTAGTCATCTTGTACTGTGTGCTGTATTGCTAAAATTTTATTTTTCAATGCAGTTTGCAATGTTCATTAATCCAAAATGGATCTCGTATCAAACGTCTAAGTCTAAGCCTTCATATATGTAAACTATCGGAAAACACCATCGCAGAGGAAAACATTAAGGAAAGGCGGAAAACAGAGTTAAACAAAGAACGAAGTCTCATTGCACCGGAGCCGTTGGATCGGACAGATCAACGGCCCGGATTAAATCGGGATATCGCATCGGGAGAGGCCAGCGGAGTATATTGGAGGTAGCCTTATGGGAAGTGCGATCAGTGACCCAACGACATAACGCGAGCCATCGAATCGCAGATCCAACGGTGGAGATCGTATTATCGCATCACAATATTTCCAAAGGGAGTACTTCACACAGGCTAACTCGACGGAGCTATGAAATAAAACAGCGAAGGGTTTGAGTTACGTGGTAAGCGGTATTTCGGGCGGGCTTCAAGTGGTAAGTGGTATTGGCGAGGCTCCGCCCGATTCCATACACCGGCCGACATGTAGCACATAGCGGGAGAGAGAACTGCTTTTTCGGGCGGGTAATCTCCGTGCAAGTGGGCCGCCTGAAATGATCGTCAGCCGTGGATTATCGATCACTAATTGGATGGTGGGCGATGAACGAGCTATTTTACGGACCCAAAAGGAATTATAGATGTGGTTGTATAAAATTTGAAGTCCGATAATAAGCGTTTTCCTATGTATTTTTGTGTATTCTCGCTATGGACCAAATACAAAGGGATTATGACCATAGCGCTTGCGACTTGCGATAGCGATGCAACAACGGACCTGATAGGATTATAGGTCGGATTCAATATCATTTGAAATTCGGCTTGACAGAAATTCTCACTGTTTTGGTGTATTTCTCTGTGTAAACAGAGGAACGTATTCCTGGGGATTTCACCCGTGCCAGTGGTCCTTTCCGTTTGAAAAGAGGTGGCCACCATACCTTAAGCGTTTTACAATGAGTGTTTAACGCTCAAAAGGGAGATGAACAGACAGGGGCCAGGAGCCCGAAAGCTCGAGGAGGGAAGGCGAACAAACATGGCCGATAGGCTTAAAAGCCATTCAATGGCAGCACAGAAAGGGAGACAGTTGAAGACAATCAATCAGTTAGATTGAGGTAGATTGAATAGAGGAACATGACAAAGGGAGAGTCTGTGCACTCTTTTAGACTCAAGGTTTTTGAGTAGATCCCTCTTTGATGTCACTGTAGTTGAGACTCTGTTTTTGAGCTCACTCTTGTAATAATTTGTTCTTAAAGACTTAATATAGAGGTCGACACTGAAAGTTGGACCAGGAGACGTAGCCAGGAAGTCTGGTGAACTCCTTGATTATTTGATGTGTTGATGTGTGTGACTATTATGTTTTCTAATTGCTCATTGTCTATATTATTCGCAATCTTTTCAATGTTGCACTAAGTAATATAGGCATTCCTGCACATGAGTCTGTAATACCTTTATATTGATTGAAAATCTCATTTTCAGATCAAGTGGTATCAGAGCATTTGGTTTTGTTAAGGTTAGCTAGGCTTGCGCTGGATTTTGAATGCTAACTAGATTAAAGCTCATACTAGGAGGAGAACTTGTTGAGGCTAATCCAGAGATTGGAAGAGTCTATTCTCAGAGGAGAATGGCAGAAGAAGCTTCACTGGGATCAGAATCTCAGTTCATGGACATTTTTATGGCCATGCAAGCCATGGTGGAAGAGATGTATTTGGAATTTAAGAAGGGTTGAGGTGGAAGCACTTTAACACCTAAACCAGACAAAGGAGCAGAGGAACCTTTTCTAGTTGCCCCTCCAGAAGGCAAAGGGGAAGGGGAAATGCCTCCTCCACCATCTCTTCCATCATCACCTTCGTCATCCTCATCATCTTCTAGCCCTTCTAAGAAAAAGAAGAAAACTTTCTTAATCAAATTAGATGTGAAGTTTGATTTGCCAATCTATGATGGAGAACTCAATGCAGAAAAGCTAGATACTTGGATAAGACAAATTGATGTATATTGCAGGGTAGAGAACGTTGACTCAAAAAGGAAGAAAATTCAGCTGGCTAGCCTTCGACTTGGAGGAACTGCACTAGTATGGTAGGAAGGCAAGACACAATCTGATATGCAAAAACATGGTAAAGTCATTTCTACCTGGAATGAATTTGTTTCTGCTATCAAAAAGCAATTCTATCCTTTAGCTTACATGCCGCAGGCGATGATGAGTTGGAAACCTCTTTGTTAGTTGAAGGGTCAGAGTGTACAAAGTTATACTCAGGAATTCAGAAAGAGAGCTTTAACTCTAGGTATATCATTAGACTCACCTGAGACTTTATTGAAGTATATAGGTGGTTTTCATAGCTGTTTAAAGCATACTAATCTCATGTTTAATCCCACTAGCTTAGATGATGTATCAGTTCAAGCCACACATCTAGAAGCTAGAGGTAAGAATGTAAACCTAGAGGTTGGGGGATCATCTAAATATTCTGTAAGCAAGAACAAGGAAAAAAAGAAACTGAAATGGAAGGAGAGAAAAGCAAACACTGTAAAGAAGGATAAACCTTCATGCACTCATTGCAAGAAAGAAGGACACAATGAGGCACACTGCTGGTTTTTCCATCCAGAACTGAAACCTAAGAAGTTCGGTGGAAAGAAGAAAAAGAGTGTTGCAGTTATTCAGCAGGACTTGGGATCAGATTCAGGCGATGAAACAACAGTTACAGCCATGGGCATTAAAGGTAAAGATTTTGAAGCATCTACAAGTAATTCTGCACAATCTGTTGATAATGAAAGTAGTGAGAGGGAAAGAAATGAGCTTTTTCGTATTAGAGTAATTTCCAAGCACAATAAGATTGATACTTTGTTTGATAGTGGATCACAAGTAAATTTGATTTCTAAAACAATTGTAAAGAAGTTGGGATTACAAACAAAACCTCATGAGAAGCCATATCCATTAGGTTGGGTGTGTGATAAAACGAAGCTACAAGTAACGAGACAATGTAAACTTAGGGTTGCTATTGGATCAACATTTGTAGATGAGGTTGAGTTAGATATAGTTCCATTGGAAATATGTGGTATTGTTTTGGGAAGTCCATACTTGTATGATAGGAAAGCTATTTTCTATAGAGCTGAGAATAAGTATCAACTCACTAAAGATGGAATGCAATATACTGTAAGAGCTCATAAACTCAAAGATAACTATTCTCTCATAAACTTAGGGCAGATGAAAAGAATTAGTAAGCAATTTTTACTAATGGTTGTAAAGGCAAAGGATCTTGAAAAATCCAAAGCATTTGAAAGCTGTGATTCTAAACAGAAAGCTAATTTAGTTAAAGTTGTTTCACTGTATGATGTTCTATTTCAAGAACCAAAAGGTCTTCCACCCAAGCGAGAAATAGTACATGATATTTATTTGCAGCAAGATGCTCCATTACCTAACATTGGAATGTACAGGTTGTCAGCTTTAGAGACTGCAGAGATAAAGAAGCAGGTACAGGAGTTGCTCGATAAAGGGTTTATACTACCAAGCACATCACCATGTGGATCTCCAATCGTGCTGGTGAGAAAGAAAGATGGTTCGTGGAGAATGTGCATTGATTATAGAGCACTAAATAAAATAACGATCAAGAATCGTTATCCTCTTCCTCGTATTGGTGACTTATTAGATCAATTAAAAGAAGCAGTTTACTTTTCTAAGTTAGACTTGCGAAGTGGTTATGATCAGGTCAGAGTTGCAGAACAGGATGCATGGAAGACTGCTTTCAAGACAAAGCAAGGACTTTATGAATGGTTGGTTATGCCTTTTGGCTTAACTAATGCTCATGCTACATTTATGAGAGTCATGAATGATGTACTTAGATCATTTATTGATGATTTTGTAATTGTTTATTTAGATGACATTCTTGTTTTTAGTAAGACATGGGAAGACCATGCGAAGCATGTAAAGCAGACTTTAGATGTTTTAAAAAGAGAAAATCTCTATGTAAAATTGTCAAAATGTGAATTTGGCAGAACATCTTTAAATTATTTGGGTTATATTGTAGGGGGTGGTGAATTGAAGATAGATCCCTCTAAGGTTGAAGTCATTGTAAACTTGCCTAAACCCAAATTTGCTACAGAGGTTAGGAGTTTCCTAGGGGCAGCAAAATTTTGGAGAAAGTTTATTGCTAACTTTTCTTTGATTGCAGCTCCATTACATGCTTTAACAGGATTGAAACAGGTGTTTCAGTGGGGAGGCAAACAGTAGAAAGCCTTCGACACCTTAAAAGAGAAAATCAGTACAACACCAGTACTAGCACTGCCAAATCTTCAGCATCCATTTGAGATTGAGACAGATGCCAGTGACTATGCCATGGGAGCAGTGTTGATGCAACACAAAAAACCCATATGTTATCATTTTGAGACATTTACTTTTGTAGTAGTTAATTATCCCACATATGATAAAGAATTGTATGCATTAGTACAAAGTGTCAAAAAGTGGAAACATTACCTAATGGGTAAAGAAACAATCATACATACAAATCACCAACCACTTCAATATTTGCACTCAAACTAAATTGCAGCAATCAAGATATTATAAGTGGATAGGTTTTCTACAGCAATTTCATCTTGTCATCAGATATAAGAAGGGCATACTCAATAAGGTTGCAGACATGTTATCAAGACCATTCATAAATGCATCTACTATACTTAAGCATAACTCAGTAAGGCATGAAAGTTACATTGAACAATATGCTCAAGATGTAGATTTTAAAGATGTATATGCAACTTTAAGTCATGGGAAGCAAGTAGAAGAATTGGATTATTATGTAAAGGACCAACTCTTATATCATTTGGGAAAGTTATGCATTCCACAAACTGAAAGAGTTAACATAATCCGAGAAGCACCTACTTCTCTAATATCAGGTCATTTTGGTGTAAGTAAAACAGTTGCACAATTGCAAAGGTTCTGTTATTGGCCAAGAATGCATGAGACAGTTTCTAGATATATCAAAGGGTGTACTATGTGTGCTACAAGCAAGCCCAGTAGTAGAAAATTAGGCTTGTACACTCCACTTCCAATTCCTTCTCGTCCTTGGGAAAGTGTTTCCATGGATTTTGTTGGGGGATTACCAAAGTCGAGGAAAAGTCATGATTATTTGTATGTTGTTGTGGATAGTTCAGTAAAATGTGTATTTTGATACCATGTAACAAGCAGGTTACAACTGAACAAACATCAAAATTGTTCTTTCAGAATGTATGGGTTCATTTTGGGTTACCCACTTCTATTGTATTTGATCGAGATTCTCGATTTGTTGGGAAGTTTTGGTCAACTCTATGGGAGTTAATGGACACCATGTTGAAGAAGAGCACACCATTTCATTCACAAACAGATGGTCGACAGAAGTGGTCAACAGGACAATGATCCAATTGCTCAGAGGCTATTGCAACAAGCATCCCAAGCTTTGGGATGAGCATTTGTGTTATGTGCAGCATGCTTACAACTGTGCCAAGCATTCTTCTACTCAGAGATCTCCTTTTAAGACTTGTTTTGGTTTTATACCAAAGTCTCCCTTGGATTTTGTCTTTGGTAAAGACATAGCAGTTGATGGACACAATGATGTGGACAAAGCAACCAAGTTCATTGAGCAAATCCAAGAAATTCATTAGGCAGTACAGGAACAGTTGGAAAGAAGTCAAGCCAAGTACAAGGCAAGACATGATAAGCATCGAGTTGAACATAGTTTTCAAGTTGGTGATCAAGTCTGACTGTACATCAACAAAGATAGAATGCAAGGTGAAGGTAAGAAGCTAAAACCAATAAGGTATGGACCTTTCAAGATACTTGATAAAATTGGTGAAAACGCTTTTCGCCTTGATTTGCCAGCTTATATGCAGATCTATTCAGTCGTTAATGCAGAAAACTTGAGATTGTATGAACCTTCATTGATTGAAGATCTTGAAGAGCAAAGTCAGTTGCCTTCTATTGGGGATTTGTTGCCTGAGTATCTCAATGAGTTACAGGAGGACACAGTTCTGGATAGGAAGGTAAGAACTACGCGTCAAGGGGATGTTAGACACGATGGATAGAAATTGGACAGGTGAGGGAACTGTATCCCACTTGATCGATGCCTAAAAACCAACTTTTGGTGGTCCAAAAGCTTTTCAGTGGGAAGGCGTGATACAAAATGGATCTTGTATCAAACCTCTAAGTCTAAGTCTTCATATATGTAAACTATCGGAAAACACCATCACAGAGGAAAACACTAAGGAATGGCGGAAAACAGAGTTAAACAAAGAACGAAGTCTCGTTGCACCAGAGTCGTCGGATCAGCCAGGTCAACGACTCGGATTAAATCGGGATATCGCATCAGGAGAGGCCAGCGGAGTATATCGAGGGCAACGTTATGGGAAGTGCGATCAACGACCCAACGACATAACGTGAGCCGTCGGATCGAGCGCGCAAATGCAACGGTGGAGATCACATTATCGCATCGCAATATTTCCAAAGGGAGGACTTCACACAGGCTAACCCGACGGAGCTATGAAATAAAGTAGTGAAGGGCTTGAGTTCCGTGGTAAGCGGTATTTCGGGTAGGCTTCAAGCGGTAAGTGGTATTGGAGAGGCTCTGCCTGATTCCATACAACGACCGACACATAGCACACCACGGGAGAGAGAAAACCGCTTTTTCAGGCGGGTAATCTCTGTGCAAGTGGGTTGCCCGAAATGATCGTCAGCCGTGGATTATTGATCACTGATCGGACAATGGACGATGAACGAGCTATTTTACGGACCCAAAAGGAATTATAGATGCGGCTGTATAAAATTTGAACTCTGATAATAAGCGTTTTTCTATGTATGTATGTGTATTCCTGCTATGGACCAAATACAAAGGGATTATGACTGTAGCGCTTGCGACTTGCGATAGCGATGCAACAACAGACCTGATAGGATTATAGGTCGAATTCTTTTATATCATTTGAAGTCTGGCTTGACGGAAATTCTCACTGTTTTGGTGTATTTCTCTGTGTAAACAGAGGAACGTATTCTTGGGGATTTCACTCGTGCCAGTGGTCCTTTCCATTTGAAAACAGGTGGCCACCATACCTTAAGTGTTTCAAATGATTGTTTAACATTCGAAAGGGAGATGAACAGACAGGGGCCGGGAGCCTGAAAGCTCGAGGAGGGAAGGCAAACAGACTATGCCAATATGCTTAAAAGCTATTCAATGGCAGCACAGAAAGGGAGACAGTTGAAGACAGTCAGTCAGTTAGATTGAGGCAGATTGAATAGAGGAATAGGACAGAGGGAGAGTCTGTGCACTCTTTTAGACTCGAGGTTTTCGAGCAGATCCCTCTTTGATGTCACTGTAGTTGAGACTTTGTTTTTGAGCTCACTCTTGTAATAATCTGTTTTTAAAGACTTAATATAGAGGTCGACACTAAAAGCTGGACCAGGAGACGTAGTCAAGAAGTCTAGTGAACTCCTTGATTATTTGATGTGTTGATGTGTGTGACTATTATGTTCTATAACTGCTCATTGTCTATATTATTCGCAATCTTTTCGATCCGTTGCACTAAGTAATATAGGCATTCCTGCACATGAGTCTGTAATACCTTTATATTGATTGAAGGTCTCATTTTAAGATCATTCATATAATGTCGTTGTTATCAAGGCTCCTGTTACAAGTTGAAAATGAACAAGTGTTATGTTTATCTCCGAGTTTTTGTGGCAATACATGTTAATTTTAGGATAACAATGGTATGTTCTATGCTTAGAGCAATTTTATTTCAATTTCTTTACTAGCCCAATATCATATCCAGTTTAGCAATCACATCAACATGATAGTAAAATGCAGATAGAACATAAGCAATAACAGTAGAAGACAAGCCAACATAAGAGGACACAAGATATGGCACCAGTCAGGGACAAGCCCCAATGTGGGGAAACCCTTAATCAAATCTTCTTTTAATCTTCAATATTTCAATAGGGAGAGAGAGTACAATTTACAAATTCTGATAATTTATAAGAGTAGCAAAAGAGCCCTAACCAGAAAAGTCAACGCTGGTCAATAGGGCAAATTTCTTCCTCAATTAAGCTTGGTCAAACCCAATCAACTTCGGCCTTCAACAAGTCTAATCAGCCCAAAATAGTCCCGAAATCATAGTCAAACTTGGTGAATGCAAAAGTCAAACCTGTGGTCAATTCTTTGCAGTAAATGCTGGTCAAACAGTACAGAATGCTTGCCTAGAAATGCGGCCTACACAAACAAAAATTTCCCTCACAAAACGCAGTCAAACAGGTCAACGCTGGCAAAAAACCTTCATGAAATTTGGTCAACACTGGGAAAAAACCTTCTTGAAATTCGGTCAACACTGGTCAACGCCCAAAACAGAAAATGACTATCTTCTTCTTTGGACATGTGGAGAGGATGGTTAGAAATCTGTACCCAATCATGTGAGGAGAGATAGATGTGTGAAGTTGATTGATGTCCAAATGAGGCAAAGGCATCTTCTATTTATATGCAAATGTTAAGGATGAATAGACGTGACTGTTGGGCTTCTGAGCCTACATTAGTTTGCTGGTTGACCTTAACAATTTGTCCATAATCAAAATAAATTCATATCTTCGTTTGTACATGTCAGAATCAGATGATCTTTAGATCAATCCTACACCTCTCCAAGAAAGAAATCTAATAAAAATATCAGCTATCATAAATAAGATGACCCATGTGGAGTTTGGCCCTAGTTGCCAATTTTAACATTCCCTCTCAACTAGGGAGAACTCCACCTGCTAATCCATTTGCCAATATGTACCATCTCTGCCATCCATGCACTGCTCTGTTGAACTATGAAGAAGAAGAAGTGATTGAGAATGTATCATATCATTCTCTACTAACCCGAAGTTAGTCCCAATCAAAAGAGAGTGTCTCATACCACTCTTATTGACCCGAAGTCAGTTCCCATTGATCCCAGATCAATATCGGACATCCTAGCATAGGGAGTACGGTAGTACACAATGCGTCCATCAGTAGTACTATGGTCCCTATCCTCATTTCCTTACTCATTGGCTAGATGAGAGGTGCTTCCCATGAGTCCTAAACTGCATGGGTAGAATGTCTCGGCAGGGTTCATCCTGCTCACATGTCGCCAAGGGGTATCATAGGGGAAGGGTGAACCACTCACCCTGTAGACAACAAACTACTAGGGGAAGGCTGAACCACTCACCCTATAGTTGCTCACCGCTCCAAGAAGTACCCCAAGCCCCCTGGAGCTCCCAGAGCTCAATGTCCATCTATACGATACCCTCATAAGAGGGTCTCTCCACGACTCCAAGTCGTTTTCGGAAGGCCAAGAATTTGACCTTCCCCAGGGGCTTTGTCAGAATATCGGCGACCTGCTCATCAGTCCCAATGTGATAGAGCCTTATTGCTTCTCATTGTACCATATCCCGGATAAAGTGGTACCTGATATCTATATGCTTGGAGTGATCATGAAACACGAGATTCTCTGATAATCGGATCCCACTCTGGTTGTCGTAGAATATCACGGTGGTATCCAGAACATGTCCAAACAACTCACTGAAGAGCTTCCTCAACTAGAGAACTTCACAGAAGGCCATACTAGCAGCTACGTATTCGACCTCGACGGTGCTCAAGGCAACCGATATCTGCTTCTTGCTCATCTAGGATATCAAAGCAAAACCCAAAGAAAAACAACATCCATAAGTGCTCTTGCGATCCACCACACTGCCAGCCCAATCAGCGTCAGAATAACCATGCAGCCTCACATTTCCAGCAGTGTATCTCAGTCCATGGGTGATGTGCCCGGAAGATATCTCAGAAGATTCTTGGCGACAATCCAATGTATATGATGAGGCTCAACCATGTATTGGCTCAATGTGTTAATTGCAAAACATATGTCCGGACGGGAGTTCACCAAGAACATCAATGCTCCTATGATTTGACGATACTAAGAAGCATTTCCCAATTTAGGTGCAGGAACACTACCACATAACTTCTTAAAATTAAGTTCCATCGGAGTAGTCATAGGTTTGTTGTCCACCATCCCAAATCTCTCCAATATCTTCACAACATATTTCCCTTGAGAGAGGAAAATTTCACCTGGCATTTTCCAGACCTCCAACCCTAGGAAATAATGCATCAGTTTTAGGTCCTTCATCTCACATTCAGAAGCCAACTCCCTCTTACATTTGTGATGAGAGGGTTTGCACTAGTTAGAAAGAGGTCATCCACATAAAATACTGGAGTGAAAGGTTTATCATTTTCAACCTTAAAGTAAAGGTTCGGATCGGCTTCACTTCAAGTGAATCTCAGCTTCATCAGATACCTATCGATCCTCTCATACCAAGCCCGGGGTGTTTGCTTCAATCCATAGAGAGCTTTCTTCAACCTTCATACATGAGATTCCTGATCATGAACTTCAAACCCCTCGGGTTGTTCCACATAGACTTCCTCTTTGATTGAACCATGCAAAAAGGCGGTCTTGACATCCATCTGATGTAGGTTCCATCCTTGCGAGGTAGCTAGGGCTATGAACGAGCGGATGGTGGTGTATCGGGCAGCAGGTGCAAATATCTCATCATAATCTAGACCTTTTTTTTGGAGAGAAGCCTTGAGCAACAAGGCGAGCCTTGAACTTTTCTGCACTTCCATCAGCTCCATGCTTGATTTTGTAGAGCCACTTAGAAGTAACCACTGATTTGTCTTGGGGTTTAGGGACCACGTCCTAGACATCATTCTTCATACTGGATTTAAGACTTCTGTGGTTCATTTTTTTATTGAGTT
The DNA here is from genome assembly GCA_000404065.3 of Pinus taeda. Lineage (NCBI taxonomy): Eukaryota > Viridiplantae > Streptophyta > Pinopsida > Pinales > Pinaceae > Pinus > Pinus taeda. The sequence goes on along the minus strand of APFE030617166.1, from coordinate 88,984 downwards.
AAGCTTCGTAATATCCACAGTTATAACCAATATTTGTCAACGTTTCAAATCCCAACGGGGATCCATCATCAGGGCCATTCTGAATGAAGATAATAGAAGAGCTTAATGATAGGATATATAGCTATAAGATAATTTGTTTTTAAGGAAGATGTATGTCGGCTACTAATAAGTTAAAACCTAATTTTTTTTATTATAATAGTAATTATTATCCTTAATTTTCTTTCATAATTTATAATATTAAAGTTGATTTTATAATAAACATGATTATTTATTTATTAAAACAATAATTATTCTATATAGTATTATAAATACTATTATATTATTTAGTACTATAATATTATAACCCATTAGTTTATTAATACTCTTAATGTTAAAAAATTAAAAAAAAAAAATAAAATATATTATATCTATATATATATTATATTATTTATTTATTAATGTTCTTATTTCTAAAGAATAGAAAATAATTAATTAATGGATATTATAATAATTTAAACCCAACTAATTATTATTAATAATTATATCTATTTTAAAAAAGAAAAGAAAGTTATTTAATTAATAGATTACTATAATAATTAATTACTAATTATCATTATAAATCATTACTAATTATAATAATAATTAATATGATCATTTATAAATAATTATTAATTTTTATATAATTATTAATAATATTAATAATTTATTAAGAATAATAATAATTTTATTTTATTTTATTTTTAATTCTTATTTTAAATATAAGATTAGAAGGTTAGAGAGGAGAAGAATTACCTGAGTTGTTATACTTGAGACAAATTGGGTGTCTTGATCTGCCTAATTAAAGGTAGCCAACTTCCACTGATTTCTATACCATTGTCCATGTTGAGATTCTGCAGATGCTTTATAATTTCAAGAGCCTCCCTAATTTTCCATCTATGATACTGTTCCTCCCTTGCGATAATTGAGGCCTCTTCCAAGCAAACATGGTGCTTAGTTTTTGAGGAATGTTCTGCCAGGGCTGAAGTACGAAACCTTTCGTTCTTAATATCTGCTCCATGTTCTTTTAGTCTTTTCTGCAATGAACGACCAGTTTCACCAATGTAACTCTTTCCACAAGAACAATTAATTTTATAAACTCCTTGGAGTTGATGTCCATCAATATTATCCTTGACTGACCTCATTCCTTGTTTAATTGTTCCTGGTGCTGAGAACTGTGTGACTATGTCCTTCTTTCTCAGAATTTTGGCAATCTTATCTGTTACCCCCCGAATATCATTCTTCATAATTGATTCGTATTCTTCATTCATAGCATCCTTCCATACTTGTTGCTTCACGGCTTCTTCGAATGATGAAGGCTCATTTTGAATGATAGTGCTCATGGCGGTCAAATATCCTTCGTACATGTTTTGCTTCTTGCTTTCACGGAAAGTCCCCCTTGGTGCAATGTGCCTCTCAACATCTTCGAGAGTCTCCCTATGCCATGAGGGTCTCCCCTTGGAGGAGGAAGGCTCATGAGGGAGTGGATCCATAGGATCCATAGGTTCATCAACATCAAGCATCGTTTCGTCCTCTTTTTCACCCCGATTTCCTGTGTCAGCTTCTTTGTCCTTCCATAGGATAGGAAGGTTGTTGATCTTCCTGAGGGCCATATCTTCATCGAAGGTGACATCCTGACTTATCTCAACTTCCTTTTGACCAGCCACATAAATTCCATATCCCTTAGAATTTTCGCTATAGCCCACAAAGATTCCTTTCTTCCCAGATGCACCCAATTTGCTTCTTTTCTCTTTCGGCACATGAAAATATACGAGGCTTCCAAATATTCTAATATGAGAAGCATCGAGTTTCTTACCAGTGAACATTTCTTCGGGAGTCTTGGAGTCCAATACTTGAAGAGGGCATCGGTTTTGAACATACATGACGGTATTTGCAGCTTCACCCCATAGAAACTTCAGAAGGCCTTGATCATGAAGCATGGCACAGACAACTTCTACAATAGAGTGATTCTTCCTTTCAGCCATACCATTATGCTTGGGAGTGTATGGCGTTGTTGTCTTCCTCTTAATGCCAACTTTTCTGCAATAATCTTGGAATTCATTGGATTCATACACGGTTCGATTATTAGTCCTCAATATTTTGATTTTCTTCCCTGATTGGTTTTCAATCAAGGCTTTGAAATGTCGGAACTAGGTGAACACTCCATCCTTCTTCTTCAAGAAGTAGATCTAGGTCTTGCGAGAATAATCATCCACAAAGGTGAGATAATATAAGTATCCTCCCAAAGAGTTTACATGCATCATACCAGATATGTGGGAGTGGATCAATTGCAATATGTCTGTGGTCTTGCTATTACTTGAGGGGAATAGCCCCCTTGTAAGTTTTCCTTCGGCACATCTCAGACATAAACCTTCATGCTCTACTTTGAACTTGGGCATATCTGTCACCATCTATCTCACATTGGGTAGGGCCTTATAATGAAGATGGGCGAACCTTCGGTGCCACAGTTCAGATTGTAGAGATGTGTCGCAAGACATGGTGTTAAAATTGGCAACTAGGGCCAAACTCCATGTGTGTCATCTTATTTATAGAACCTGATATTTTTCTTGGATTCCTCTCATCGAGAGGTGTACGATTGATCTAAAGATCATCCGATTCCGATAAGTATTCATAGAGATATGAGTTTGTTTGTGTTATGGGACAATTCGTCAAGGTCGGCCAGCAATCAAACTGCCCCTACTTGTGCTCCACGTTTTAATATAAATACAAGTGCCTTGCAAGTCATTTGTACACACAACGCTCTTGAGATTTCTTCTTCTCCACTTGTTTTGGGTTTTAGTGGAAAGAAGAATCTCTAAGGGAAAAACGCAGTCCTAGAGGATGATGCCCTAGCTCATGAAATCCCTATGCATAGATCTAGGACACTGTCATATTAAGAAGCAAATATGCCTTAATCCTCTTAGAAGACAACCCTTGTCTAATACGCTATCCAAAGGGAGACCCTCACTGTTGTCATGAAGGAGATTGAAGTAGGCTCTCTCGCTGTCCTATAATGGTTTGCTATATGCCTTAAACTGTTGTGCGTTCAAGCCCTAGCCCTAGCCGTAGGTCTAATTTGAGGCCACGGCATGGGAGGCTAGGGCAACATGGATTGGAGGACTGTCTCATGGGTAGAACAAAGTCCGAAGTGCTGGTTGGAGCGCTGAGGGTCTGTTCTTGAAGGCTAGGACAGGGAGGATAAGTTTCATGGTTGTTTTAGGTGGTTCTTGGGTGGAGAAGCCTTGGGAGAGGTAGCGTATATTGTTGTGGTTAGGCCGCAGGCCCTACCTCATTGTTGAAGGGCAGCGTAGGGTATATTGAGGGTTGTTCATGCCCAGAACAACATCAAGTCAGGTGAGCATCTCTCCTAGTATAGGCTGCAGCCAAGGAGGGCTGTTTGGGTGATTTTTTAGGAGCTGTCAATATGCCCTAACCAGTCACAGTCACAACAACTATATTGCAGACTTGAAACTACAGTAAGACATAGTGATAGTGCAGCAAGATGCATGGGTAGCATGATGCAGTAAGGTGCATAAAGAAGCATGATAAATGTAGTGACTGTTGTAGGTAGCATGGATACAGTATAGTGCAACACATTGGTACAACTTGGTGATGATAAGCATGATGTGAATAGTGCAACAACAAAAGGCATTGAAGCAACATGTTGAAGTGATGATCCATTGTAGTATACATTAAGCATAGTGATGGGTATAGTCATGATTAGTGACCTTATACAGTCCATGATAAGATATGACAACAAAGTGTAGCATGAAGTTTGAATGTTGCTCCATAATGATGGGCATCATAATGAAGTATAGTCTAACATGCTGTGTGCTGCACAATGATAATAAATGCTACTATGAGATGCAACTTAATGGGCACAGTGAGTTACAGCATGAGGCAACACTGGTAGGTGCAACATGATGATAAGGTGCAGCGGTATGATGTGTGCAACATGGTAAAGAGGTCCAACATGGTGATGGAGTGCAACTCAATGAGTTGCAGCACAATGAGGAGCAGAATGGTGATGGAGTCACCTTGGATCAGTGGAAGCAATATGCCTTCCACTCAGGTCAGATCAACTGCCTCTTATGCTATCTTCTTAGAGAAGATCTCTGCTCTTATTTAGATAAGTCAATATGTTGACTTCTGATGTATATGTATTATCTCTCTCTCTCTACTGAACTATTGAAGATCATATAAGAAGAATTGATCAAGGGTTTCCCCACATTGGGTTTTGTCCCTAGCTAGCGCCACATCTTGTGTCCTCTTGTCTTGGCTTGTCTTCTGCGATTTATGTTTATGTTCTATCTACAATTTACTATTATGCTGATGTGATTGCTAATCTGGAAATTATATTGAGCTAATTGGAAAAATTGAAATAAATTGCTCTAAGCATAAAACATACCTAAAATTAACACATGGCTCCCAATGGACTTCCTCCTGTTGATTTGGGGTAGCATCGGATGTGCTCTAGCCATGAAAATTGGTGGAGAGGCTAAAGCACATGAGATTTCCAAGACCCAGAAATGGTTTGGGGAAATTCTACCCGGTTAGAGAGATATTAAAATAATTAATATTTTTAATGGGTTCTTAAGTCTAAACTTAGGAAAATAAAAATATTAATGGGTATTAATATAAATTTGGGTTAGAAGGTTCTAAATGACATGGATCAAGCTAAATCTAATCTTAGCCATTGATTAGCGATGTAATTTCGGCTGTTGAAGACTCAACAAAAAAAGCATAAGAGGAGGCTTGAGGGTCAATTGGAGATACACCAGATTGATCAGTCAGTTCGATTTTCTAGAGAGGGGTTTGCTAAGAGAAATTGAACCAGTGATCAGACTTGCAGCGAGGGGCAGTGAGTGCATAGCAGTGAGGCAGAGATAGTGTCGAAATACCAACGCAGAGGCAGAGAGGAAGACATAGAGCTAGCATAAGCTACGTAGAGGGCCAGAGGGCCTGCGTGAGTAACGCAGAGGCTGCAGAAGTGACGCAGAGGGCCAAGGAGCCTGCAGAGGCCAGGAGGGTTGACGCAAAGGCCAGGAGGGCTGACGCAGTGCCTCAGAGAGGCGTTGGAGAGACTTTCGTGGAGCAGACTTTCAGAATATCTGCTTCCGAAGAGAGGTACTATTGCTGAATTGATTTCTTTGTAGGGTGAGCCAGTTTGGCACCCAATTGTACTAAAAAAGCTGCTAAATAATAAAACCCCCAGAACTGTTGCACTAGTTTTCCCAAGTTGGGTTTTTCCGGGGATGATTGTCCAAAAATAATGGTGTCCCTTGTGTGTTTGTTTATTTCTTTCAGTTGATGATCTGTAGATGGTTGAGACTGCATTGTGTTTATCTCAATATTTATATGGTTAAATAACTTGTTCAGTAATTAAACAAGTAGGTGAAATAAACCAGATAATGCAGGAAAATTTCTAACGGGTTAGACTTAGAAATTTCAACACCTCCAAGTTGATACAAATTGTCAATCTTGAACCCAAGAGTAAAAGCATCCTTGAAATTTCTTTTCCAAACATGTACCTTTCCATCGATAAAAGCCACCTTGAATCCTTTATCTTCCATTGCTGAAATGGACATTGGGTTCTTTTTGCGATCAGATACATATAGTACTTGCAAATGAATAGTGTTACCTTGATTCAGTTGAAGGGTAACATTCCCTACTCCCTTCACGGGGTAGGTGGCATAATCTCCAAGTTTGTCTCCTTTTCTATCTGATTAGAGAGGGCTTCCTTGTATCCGGTGAAGTGCCTTGAGGCACCACTATCAATCAGCGAATTTCTCGAAGTGTCTGGAGGAGAGGCAGTGGAGAGGGCCGATGTAAGATAATATTCTTTTCGCTTATTGTTAACAACATTGGATTCATCATGCCTGGAGTTCCTTGATTTCTTGGAGGGTTAGCCATTTCCTTGATGTCCCACATTCGTTTTTCCTTTGCAGTGGACTTGCCATTCCTTTGATCATTGTTGATGTTGTTGAAGTTGCCCCTAGAGTTGTTATGATAGTCATCATCTCGAGGTGTATCCCTTTTATTAGGACACTCCTTTGCATAGTGGCCAAACTTATTGCAAACAAAGCACTTGCCCTTCCTTCCTCTTTTAGATCCAGGGTTTCCATGGAAATGACCTTTAGACCTTGCATTATTCCTCCTTTTGGCATGAGCGGAGAATGCGGTGGGGTTGCTTCTATTAGAAGGCATTTCTTGCTCCACCATTCTTGTTTCTTCTTGAATGCATATGGACATCAATTCTTCAAACCCTGGAATTCGATCATTGTTGAGTATAGTGGTTCTAAATACATAACACTCAGGTGGGAGTCCTCCAAGGGTCGTGAGAGTAAGTTCTCTATCGGGAATGACTTCTCCAATCGAGAGTAGATCATTCTTGATCTCAGTAATCCTCAAGAAATAGGATTGAATGTCCTCGTCCTTGCCCTTCTTAATATCCTTCAACTTATTCCTGAAATTCGGTCAATGCTGGTCAACGCCCAAAACAGAAAATGACTATCTTCTTCTTCGAACATGTGGAGAGGCTGCCCAGAAATCCGTACCCAATCATGTGAGGAGAGATAGATGTGTGAAGTTGATTGATGTCCAAATGAGGCAAAGGTATCTTTTATTTATGTGCAAACGTTGAGGATGAATAGACGTGACTGTTGGGCTTTTGAGCCTACATTAGTTTGCTGGCCGACCTTGACAATTTGTCCATAATCAAAATAAATTCATATCTTCATTTGTACATGTCAGAATCGGATGATCTTTAAATCAATCCTACACCTCTCCGAGAGAGGAATCTAATAAAAATATCAGCTGTCATAAATAAGATGACCCATGTGGAGTTTGGCCCTAGTTGCCAATTTTAACAATACATAGCCTTGAAATTAAAATGGGTGTCTTTACTCCCTGTTCATTGACAAATGTCTAGTATCAAAACTATGATTGCTCACTGCCTATTCTATAATCTATTAATTGTTTTTTTAATACATAACCTACTCTATCTTCTTCTGGAACATGAAAGATATCCCATATGAAATATACTGTCTTTTTTGAACATCCCAATATTTTCATATCTGTTAAACATACCCAAGTGAGAAAGCAAGTTCTCGCCTTTCCTTCCCGTCTTTATTGCCTTGGGATTGTGCACTGTACTGCATGTACTATGACATCCAACAATTGTAGACGGATCCAGCTAAATAATTTTTTCATTTATTCAATTCATTTCTTTATTTGTTATGGTTATCATGCAACCTCTATAATACAATGGAGCAGTGTTCCCTGACTATTATTGTATATTTGATGTATTCAATAATTAATTTTTAATTAGATATAATATTATAATGTCATAAATGAGAAACAGGCACACAGGGCCATAATTCTGTCAACTTTCAAGTCATGCCGTATCATGGGGTAAACAAACAAATATTTATCATGCTTCTCCTTGCCATTGTCTAAGTTGCACACCCCTTCATATAAAAATGGCCATCCTTCCTTGATCCCATTGGGTGCAGACCAACAAAAGCCTAAATTATTTTCACAAAATATATTAACAATTGGCTTAAATAACAGAGTGAGACAAACTAAGGCTCAAAATTCAATCCAAGTAATTCTAATTCCGGAAAAGGGCTTCCATGAGAGAAGATAGAGATGAAATAATAACACCTGAAAGAAGCTACCCAATACAATATAATAATTATTAAGAACACGTGTTTCCTTCAAAGAGTCCTCAGGTTCAAATCTAGAGGGGGGTAGAGTATGTACACCTCGACAGACTTTTGCAGTCAAATCGCGGCATGGAGGGCTGTCCTTTGTGACTTGTCCCACAAACAAGGGGGTCTCATGCACCAGTTTGTTGTCTGGCTTACCGGTGATCTTAAAATTACTATGTACAGATTGAGTGGCCCTGATGGTTAAGAGCATGTGCTTCCTCTTAAGAGGTTACAAGTTCAAATCCAGAGGAGGGTAGAGTATATGCACCTTTGTAGACTTTAGCAGCCAAATCTCTGTGTGGAGACAGGTCCATTGTCCCACAAACAAGGGGGTCTCATACACCAATTTGGTGTTTGGCTTGGCTGTGGCCTTAAAATTAGATTACTATTATTTATTGGCCATGTGTTTAAAAAACAGGATATATTCACGTAGGTTGAACACGCTAAGAAAAACACTTTCCCACACAGATCAAAGATCAATACAACAGCTTTTATGTAGTTAAAACCCGCAAAGAGGGAAACAGCCCATGGCTCCAGCCAACATTGCCACTTGAGACAATATATTGATGCAAAAAGAGATAGATTTACATGAATATATCTCACAATTGATCCTCAGCAAATGAGCCTCCACGCTCTTTAAATAGAGATCATGGATCAATTGGGTCCTAAGGCAAGGATCATGAACTGGGATCACTATATGTTTAGAACATAATCATGGATGTCGGCTTAGTTACAAGAGCATGCCAAAAAACACATTTTAACTAAATACATTAGACCAAGTTGATCTTAATCAAATCCTAAGTGTCTAAATATAGTAACATCCTCCCTTAAAAAAACTTGTGATAGGATTGAAAGATTTGCAATGGTGACACAATAGGAGAAAGATGGAGGCATTAGAGCCCATCCTCCCACCCACACTTAATGACAACTTTCATACATCAATTCACCATCGGTTTCCTCAATTGATCGAAGATCTCCATACATGACTTTTTCAGTTCACTGGCTTGTTTTTATGGCAGACATTGAGTTGCACCAGTGGCATCCTCATTATATCCACTCATCAAATGTCCTCTGTCTGCCTTCCTGTCTCCTCCCTTCCCATCACTTCCATCCAAATGCAATGCCTTGAAAATCCAAAACCAGTTGGAAGTTGGGCAATGTTTTCTCCTCCACTTTTAAATGAATGAACACATTCATATTGAAACATAAACAGACAGACAAACAGACAGCCAGAACGACTCACACAAACAAACAGACAGCCAGAACGATTCACACAAACAAACAGACAGCCACAACCATGCATACTAACATACAGACAGACAACCAAGAGATGGGAGTCACTTCCATATACACAAATTAACAACAGAACTCAACATTACTGTGAACCAGGAGATGGGAGTCATTTCCATATACACAAATTAACAACAACAGAATTCAACATGACTGTGACAGTCACTGAACATGGTAGAGAAGAAGGGAATGCAAATAAGTATTGAAATCATTCAAGTTTAAATATGAGTTGAAAGAAAGATACTTAATTTGTAACTTTTGTAACATTATAATGATTATGACTCTAAAGAAGAACTTCGAGAAAGATCTGTTTTCTTCAACATTATTTCTTGCAACTATTCTAATTATGACTTACAAGACGGGCTTCTAGTCTTTATATTAGGTGGTACAAAATAACACAAAAACTGTCTGTACAGAGACGCCAGTATGTAGCAGCCGAGCTTCAAAAGACGGAGGAAGAGCTTACAGAACTGAAAAGACTTCTGATTGCAACAGAATATGAAAAATCACAGGCTATATTGGAGATGGACAAAACGATGTGTCTCATAAAGGAATTAACATTAAATTTGGAGAGTGCTAACACTTCAGAAAGGCAAGTAACAGTTGACTCTGAATTTGCAAGGCCAGGAGTTGTGGAGAAGGACAATGCTGATTTGGATGAAGAAAATATCATTACGAAGACACAGCTAGAGGTTGAAAAGGAAAGAAATGCATCAGTAATCTTAGAACTACAAGCTGTCAAACAGGAGCTTGAGCATGATATTTCAGAATACCTATGTTCAGTTAAATTGAGGGACATTGCTCTTGAAAATGCAGTTGATGCATTGGCAGCTTCTGAAGAGGTGCAGAAACAGGCGGATGCACTAACAATAGAATTTATGACCACAAAGAATTTCTTGGATATAGCTCAGAGCTTATATATGGAAACAAAAGAAAAGCAACATGCTGTAGCTATGGCCAAAGACCGAGAGTCTGAGGAGAGGGGGAAAGAAATAGAGCATGTCAACCAGGAACTGATTAGGCTGAATCATGAAGTAGTTCTTGTTAAGGATCTGATGTTAAAGCTCGATGCCTCATCCTCTTTATTGCAGAGCTTGAAACTAGAATTAGCAGCTGTTAAAGAGTCGGAACTTAAACTAGGAGCAGAGATGCATGCAGTTGAAAATGCCCTCTCTAAAGCAGTGGATGACCTGGATCTTGCAAAGAGTCAAGAGGTTAAAAGAACTAAAGTTGAATATATAACTCTAGTAGAACTAGAGAAGATAAGAGAAAATCTAAACAAAGCCACACAGGAGGTAACTTATTTAGCAGGTGCCATTGAGCCACTCAGAGAAGAGTTGGAGAGGGAAAGTGCAATGCTAGAAGAAACACGGGAAAGGGTAGCAAAGTCTTATGCAGTAGTTGCTTCTCTGGAGGCTGAATTGAATCAAACAAGACAAGCAATTAAATCACGGCAAGATGGAGAGAGGCAATCCAAGGAAGCTATGACAGAGCTTTCAAGAGCTTTACAGCAAGCAGCTGCTGAGGCAGATAAAGCCAAGATTGAAGCTGAAGCAGCTAGAGAGGATATGCGCAAAGCAAAGGAAGAAGCTGCACAATCAGAAGCTGGTACTAGAACTGCAGAGAGTAGGCTACAAGCAGCTATAAAAATGGCAGAAGCAGCTCGGGCATCAGAAATATTGGCTCTTGCTAGGATTGATGCTATGAATCAGAGTGAGTCAGTTGTTGGATATTCCGAGGCCAGGACTCTATCAGTTACACTTTCATTTAATGAGTACTTTGCACTGAACAATCAGGCACGTGATGCTGAGGAACTTGCTGACAAGCGGGTGGCAGCTGCTGTAGCCCAAATAGATGCAGCTAAGGATAGTGAATGGGAAATATTGAAGAGATTGGAAGAAGCAAATAAAGAGATAATAGCAAGGAGGGAGGCTCTTCAAGTTGCCTCACAGAAGGCAAAGAGGGCAAATGCAGCGAAATTGATAGTTGAGGATCAGCTCAGAAAATGGAGAGCACAAATTGGACAGCATAGAAAAGCTGGTGATTTAGCTACCGCAGTGAAGAGATATGGTGCGTCACACAACCGAGTCAGTAATTGGAAAAACCATGCATATTCCGATCCAAATGATCTGGACAATAGCAATGAGCAAGAAAATATTCCTGTCATGCCAATAACATCATTGGGTCAGGTGTTGAGCATGAAAGCTTCCATGGCAAATAAGTATGAAAGGCCTTTAGATAAGCCACTTGTGTCTAAGAGGAGGAAGTTCCGGTTTCCACGGTTTGCATTATCTGTGGGAAAGCAGAAAAAACATCCATTGAAATAAAATGACAGTTTGCCTATTTTAGAAGCACAATTGGGCTGCTTATATTTAATTTGCTGCATGGGCCATTAAGGTCACTGGGTCTTTCATCTGGTCACGGATGCAGTTTTTACAGCAAGCTCCCCTACTTGCCACTAACCACAGTCTGAAGAGCATCAATTTTCATCTTTTCACTGCCCTTCAATGTTTACATTTTGCATGTACCATATGGAAAACAGTTTTAGAAAACTATCTATTTGGTGGGTAAGCATTGAGATTGACTTAATTTTGGATTTTTATAGTAAGCACAGAGCAGTTTTTGTTCTATAAGGCAGAAAACAATACTAGTTTGAAAATTGAACTATAACCAGTCAGAGAACACGCTGTATATAAGAATCCTGCTAAGATCTTCTGTTTTCAGGTTTTCACGAGAGTTATTGGAGGATTCTACAAAGCGTAATGAATATTTTTGGCCATCTTTGGCAGTTTATGCATTCCTTGATTCAATAGATTTAGAATCTTCTATGGGTAAAAGATTCCATTGTTTCCTTAGTCGTTTCTTTTGCTCTATAACTGACTTATTTTACTTGGATAGATTTACAGAGATACTTGTAACAAATATTTTTGACATAATAATCATACAATAAGTGACATAAGTTCCTCGTGTTATTACTCAAGTATATGTGATTGCATGATTAAAATCTCAACCCAGACTTCAATCATTTGTACACTCTTATCCTAATTAGAAACTTCAGTTTTGACTATCTTCATCAGATCCAAGCACGTCAGTGCACACACAGTTATGAAATTTACCATTTTTTAGAGTTGGAGAAGATTAAGACTTCAGACAGTATTTTGAGATTTCGATTAATCTTGTATATCATCCTTTTCTTTAAGCATTGAAACAAGACTTGCCAGTCTGTCTATTACTTGACAAGTCTCCTCTGCTTGTCTTAGAAAGCTGCTGTGTGCTTGTTTTGGTTAAACTAATCGAAATTTAAAGAATTTGACCAAGATACTTGATGATTTTGACCATTTTGATGGAATTTGATAATACTTTCTTGTTTATGTGTTTGCAAGTTTCTTTATTTGTAAATTTTATGTCAAGCTGTCCTCAAGTCCAAGTCTTAATCTTACACTTTAGCTTTGTCGAGCCATTCCCAAGTCCAAATCATGTGAATATGTCTTTGTGAGGTTATATCTGATCCTATCATTCATTATTGGCAAGATCATTTTCTTTATGCATGGTTTGTTTTTGTTAACCAAAAGTTATGTTTTTTGTCTACAAATGAATTCCTTGAGGATCATCTCTCATGCCTTAGTTCTATCCCTTAATGATCCAGGAGCTTTTGATTTTGCGTGGTGTCTTGGGTATAGATCATTTGCTTCGAGTTTATATCTCTTTACTATTCTTGATGGTTCTTGATCAACATCAACTTGTTGTTTGGCCTTTGACATTTGACATTGACTTGAACACTGACCTTTGACTTGACATCAATACTTCATGGCAAGGACCTCCATCTTCGTTGTCTTTGCTTGGATTATGAACCATCATACATACTCAAAGATGATTACTAGTATTTGTCATTCTCTCACTATGATCATGTAGATATACATAGAGAATATGCATTGGCTGATGTTGCCATTTGTTGTTAAAATCTGAAAGTTCTATGTAGAATTTTAAAAATTCTTGGAAAAACTTGAAAGTTCTATGCAGAAAACTGAATGTACTTTGAAGAAAATTGAATGAAACTGAATGTACTTTGCAGAAAACTAAATGTACTTTGTAGAACGCTGAATGGAACTAAATGTTATATGTTTTTACAATTACTTAGAATGCAAATTTTTTCTTCAAAACTTTTCAGATCAACATTTGTAGATAGAACATAAAATTAAGGATCATATGAAGACAACCATGCACAAATATGAGACATTGAAATTTTTGGTCCAATGACTAGGCAAAACCCCTCAAGGGGTAAAACTCGAATGATTTTTCTTCTATTAGATTTCTTTAATTGTTCAGTAGAGTAAAGAGAGAGAGAAAAAATGAGAATGCATAAAGTCACCAATGTTTGATCAACTTGCAGCTGAAGTGCACTTGCTCTTTGCTTGAAGATCTCCTCCTTTTCTTGATTAATTCATGTCCTTTACACTTGTTCCAACTCTTACCTTGCACTTGCTCTTCACTAGCTCTCACACTTCTCTTGCACACACTCAACACTTGCTCTGCTTCTTCACAATGGACATGCTATACTCAACTCTCACTTGCTCTTCCTTAAATAGATGAGAAAGGATATGAGTTACAAAATGAATTCATGCCTTGAGCCAATAATAGGAGAATTGAATTCCATGAGGGAGGGAGAGAGAGAGTTACTCTTAGACATGAGAGAATATTTGGTGAGAGTTATAAATCGAATTGAATGAGGGAGTTACAAGTTCATTTAATGAGGAGGAGATGCACTTTTTCAATACATTGAATTAACGAGGGAGAGTTATATTCTCTTAAGTGTGGAGTTACTATTTTATTCGAAGAAAGAAGTTCGATTTGCCAAGTAAGAGATTCTCAATTTAATTTACTTATTCCATGAGAGAATTCAATTTTATTAACCCATTAAAAGTGAATGACTTTAGACTATTTTATAAATAATAGCATCATAATAAAATAGTACTAGTAAGGATAAAAATATTAATTGTTGACTTGTATAATCATGATTGATTTGATTTTAAAGTGGATTCCATATGTTGAGATCAACCTTGATCATTTAGATATGACTTTCTATTTTTGGAAAGTCACTTCCAAATTGAGATTTGACTTACTATTTTTGGGAAGTCATATTAGAATTGTCAGAAATGAAATTTCAAATTTTATTATAGGTGGTTCAAACAAAATTGAAAGATATAATTTATTCTAGGAGAAATTCATCCATGAGCTGCCAAATTTTAACATTTGTGATGTTAGTTATGTTGCCTTAGAGTTATATTAGCCTTATACAATCCCCTTTTGGACTCGGTTGATAGAGCATCTATGCTCTAATTCATATGGAACTTTGTACTCATGTAATGCAACATGTTTATATAAGATAATGAAAAATTGGTTGTTGAGAACCTCTACTTGCATGCTTGTGTGTTTTCCCCCACAACTTTAAATCACCTTCCTATGCACTACTTCACTTAGATGATTGTTGCTGATGCAGATACATGGGTAACCCTAGGAGGAAAATTTTCTCCTATGTTGCAACTTTTCAACGAGTAACATTACCATGATCTATAGATGGCCAACCTCAAATTCCTCTCATCCATTCTAGTTAGTGCACTCTTTGATCTAACCTTCTCGTCTGATGAAAGTGGGTCATCTATTGTGAAGTACTTTAACCATTTTTGCATTCAAGTGATTTTATTTAATGTTTATGACATTCTAGTATGGATCACAGGTTGACACTAGATTATAGACCACTACTGGTTGTGTACTTGTTCCCTTACTTCACCTTGGTGGTTATCATGTGTTCGTAGTCTAGTGTGACCTTCCTTATGGTATTTTTTTCATTCTCTAGGAGGGGCACAAATAGAAGGCTTTGATGATCACAATGCTCCATGTTATTCATATAGATACGTGACACATGTCATCATTTTCCAATATTTGTTATCCCATACTTTGATTGTTTGTTATCAGTTGCTTGTACTGGTTCATTGTTGGCCTTATCTTATGAGAAGAAGGGGTTGAATATACCTTATCTTATGAGAAGAAGGGGTTGAAGATACCCAAGGTTGATGCAACTGTAAGAAAAGAAAGAGAATGAGCCAAATGTTAAAATGGAAAAGAATGGCAGGGGATAGGAGTAAGCAAAAACTCAAATTTAGCTTGAGCTCTACCCCCTTTTATATAGCCACTTGTCCCTGAGAGTATCCATGTATATCACGCCTATCAAAGTAATAGGAACCCTGTGTAAACACCTCGACCCCAATGAAGCAATAAACTACCCATCATTAAAGGGGGTTTGCATGATCATTATTACTTGATAAATTAGTAAAGCTTGTCAAGCAAGCCATGCCAAAGCAAGAAAAAGACATATGGGGGCTTGGAAAAACAAAGGCAAGGGAAGGTAACTTCAAACAACTATGTGCTCCCTCTGCAAAGGCACTCATGAACAATGGTTTGCATAACCTAGTATAAGACTGACACCTTTCATGAAGTAAACCCCAAGCCATAACACATATAAGTTGCACCTATCATTTGAAAGGATTGGCTAGGAACTGCTCCTTCCCTTAGGGTTGGAAACACCTAATAAGATCATGTGATAACCCCCCATACTTAAGTGAGGTGATTTGTGTACAATCATAAGCTAGTAGGACATTTGTGGATGATACTTTTGTGAAGTAATTTGATGGCTTTAACATTGAATATGGTCCACCTTTATACTTTTATTGGTCTTATACCCATGATGTTGATCTCACTTGATTCCTTACATATGTGTTAGATTATTTTCACAGATGCAGCTGGGATCCCTTGAGGGATAAGTTATTTTCTCTAGTACTTTCTATAACATCTTTAGCCCCATTCCATGATGCCATAGGACACTTGATGGAGGATGTTGGTAATGTGGTTACCCTCATATAAATAAAGGAGAGTCGATTTCTCTTGGATCATTGTCACACTTGGATTATGACACTTGTTCATTAGTGATATTTCTCTTTAGTGTGCAATGGAGACTTAATTGACTTTCTTGGGTGGATGATGTGATCTCTTTTCAAGGATGCTTATGATGGATCTTGGATGTTGCATGGTGAAGTTGGGTTATTTGATATTTGCTTCATTATACCTTGTTGAGTTAAGTCCTTCCTCCAAATATTTGAGGAATAAAGATAGGTTTTTCTTTCCCTTAATCATCCAAAAATTTGACAACCTAAATTGCAAACCTTAGTATAAGTTATTTTGTTTACCCTAGTTCTATTTGGGTTTAGAATTACACCAAAAGAAACCCTAGAAGAATTTGTATTCTAAATGCCATTTTCTCTAGATTGATAAGGCTCTTGTAATGTCCTCTTCAAATGAAATTTCCTAAGGGAGGATGTATTATCCTTTTTTAAAGTTCGCTTGACCCATAAGGATTTGAACTTTGAATCTCATGGTTTACATAATACTTCATAACAAGGCAATCGCCAATTGAGCTGCTTCTCGTGCGCCGACGCAGTAGCCTATTTAGCCCTGAAGGCTATAGTCATTTGAAAAGGGGGAAACCATCATTTAGTGTTACTTAGGTAATATTAAATAACGATAGCTAATTTGGGACAAATGGAGGGAGACTTGCAATAAAAGTCAACTTGGGCTAAGTCACCTGACACAGGGACACGAGGATTCGAGTGTCGGACATAGACAGGTTAACCCCTCGGAACATGACATGTTATATATATATATATATATATATATATATATATAAAAATTAGATATTTCTTACACAAATTCTCATTCATGATACAAATTCATTGATTCAAACATAGATCTTCTTGGCTCATCTAGATGTAAGTTTTACAAAGTAACATTATGCATACAAATACAATTGTGACATAATTGACAAATGATAATACATATTTCATTAATGATCCATAGGAGAAAGACAAGATATTGTAGTTTTCTGTTAGCCTCACTCTCACATTAAAAACAGTTCTAAGTCCAAATAATTAAATAATTAAAATCATGAAAGTTAGGATTTAATCCTACCTTTCTAGATTGAGTTTGTTCCTCATGGTTAAGAGTCAGTTTAGGCTTAGTTGGTTGAGAGATTCTCTCCAACTAGTTAGGCTCCTAGATTAGTGTGTTGTTGAGATATTTTCTCAACCATAGTGTCCAAGATAGACGTACTATCTTGAGACCAACTTCCTCATGTATTTATTTGTACTATTATCATTCTTTGTACATTGGATTGGATTGATTAATAATGAGAATGTGAGGAATGCTGTAAGGCTAAGGCCTTTTCCGCCATGTCTGGTTTTTCTATATGTCCGATATTTATTTTATGAGTGTGAGTGTGTATTATTAGTTTTTTAGTTTTCTTCAATTGGTATCAAAGCTAAGTTGTTTTCTTGAATCAAGGCGAGGTTCAAAACTGGAAATTGGCAGGGATTCTTGCCCGGAATTAAAGATTTGGAGCCGGGACAGTTCTTCTTCAAGTTGATATACTCGTTAACTCAACATTTCCTGTGTAAATTTCATAGGGCGAAACCCT
Organism: Pinus taeda; assembly: GCA_000404065.3. Lineage (NCBI taxonomy): Eukaryota > Viridiplantae > Streptophyta > Pinopsida > Pinales > Pinaceae > Pinus > Pinus taeda. Next base: position 71,443 of record APFE030617166.1, on the reverse strand, counting down.
TCTACATCTTTGCAGGTGCGCTTTGATGTTTTTAATCGTGTCAAACGGTGAGTTCTGCCCTGAGAAGGCCGATTTGGTGTGTTTACTAAATTTTCAGAGGTTCAATGGTGGATTTGACTGAATTATTTAGCTCTACCAACACAGAGTCTACCGAATTTGTAAATTTAAGTTTGAAGTCGAATTTTTAGGTTTCGAAGGTGTACAGGAAATTAATGGTGAAAATTCACTAGTTTGGAAAATTTTCGAAGGGATTTTGAGCCACGCTTGTTTAACAATATATTTTTGAATCTAAATTTATTTTGAATAATCCAATTTCTGGCATTTTTTCTTGGAAATTGAAGTTAAAAACAGGCTTTAAGATCACATTCTACCACCTTATGCCATGAGGTGAGGGAATTATCTTCAGTATTTGTCGAGTACAAGCACAAGGTGGAGACCCGGAATTCCGTGTTGCGGTTAAGGTCATCGAATTTAGCCTGCGCCTTAACTTTGGCCTTCTCCTTCTCGTTGTCAGGCAAATCCCCATACACAATACTCATATACGACATGGAAGACTCGAGAGGGTTTGCGGATAAGCCGAAACAACGCTTGGCCAACACATTCGCCTGCATAACCTCCGGTGTTGGTTGGACAAGAATATAAACGCACCCTTAGTGAATCTGAGGGAGGCCATTTGAAAATGCGCTCAGAGACAACAACACGTCAACAGAAATCGCGTGGACATTGGCGCCACTGCAGACTCTTCATCTCCTCACAGCTTAAGTAAATCGTTATAATAGTTCTCTATCCTCCGTGTCCGCGTTCCAACAAATGCTTGCCAAAGCTTTTTTCTAAGAGCCATAGGGACACCTCCACGAATAAGGCTCTCCAACTCTTCTTTCCAAGCACATGACCGTCGGCTTCCCAAGTAGTTCTGGTTGGCTGGACTGCGAAGCATTACTGACCGACACTGCAGAGTTTTTTAAAGATGAATGATTTCCAAACGATAGTGCACGCAGTTTGTGGCAATTTGGAATGAGATTTCCATGATAGAATGAAATACCTCTGGAGCTTCTTCCGCCATTGTAGTTTTGTTTGGTACGGGGAAAAGAAAAAAAAGCAATCTGAAATGAGGGTAAAGCCTTGCCCGTTCTCAACATCATTTTGTTTCCTCTTTCATGAACGTATGTTCCCTCTACTCGACTCTACTCTGCTACCATGGCGTCTGACATGTTTCCAAAGCGTTCCTGCTAATCAACTCTGCTGTCATCATGTCTGACCTACGTGGAGAATGATGCGCAAAGCTGCTGCTTGAAGGCATGGAGGCATGAAGCACAGTGTGTGGATAATCAAGTGGACTTCAATAGCTTTTGTAGGAAGTTTGAAAGTAGCAAAATCCACAATAGAATCCTCATGTTTCAATTGAAATTTTAGATGCTCAGAAGCTAAAAAAACATAGATGTCGATGGTTCCTTTTCTTCCTACGTAAATATGGTATGTGGATCACTGCAAATTTTTAATCTAGCAGGCGGATCTATATAGCACCATGAGGAGCTTGAGACCATCGTGGAGATCTGTAATGTTAAGGATGTCAACGTAAATCCCTGGCTACTCAAGATTTTGTATGGTGAAAAGCGTCCAACTCAAGAAAGCTGTAGCACTTCTTTGAACACCTATGGTGCGTACTGGTTTCTCCAACGAAAATACTTGCATAAAGTATGACATTATATCTTTACATGCATAAGACTTTTGAAAACAAACGTCAATTCACTTTTGATTTTTAATGGAAGTTTAGAAGGGGATAATTTTGAAGTGTTTTCATAAATCATTTTAAAAGGAAACGTTACATTACTTTGGAGTGTTTTCTTAAAGTTCAAAATTTAATGGGATGAATGTAAAAACATTTTTATAGGGATATTAAAATAATGCTTTTGGCGGAATAAGGTGGACTATAAAAATATTTTTTCAAGTATTTTGAAATTTGGAGCGATAAGGTGTGACTTATAAATCTTTGGAGTGATAAGGTTGTAACTCGTGGTTTGAAAAGTTCCTTTTATTTTTGAAGACAAGTTGCTTCAAGACTTTGTGAGCTTGGCATTCTCATTGTTGGAGAAATTTCATTCACGACGTTGTGAAGGTGAAGATTGATGTACTCCCATACTTAAATAAAAACATATCTTTTTGGTGGTGATTGTGTCCTAGATCTGTCTGAAATTGAATAAGGGGATTTTAGGTACACCATGCGTATGTTTGTGATGGCGCATGATTCTTGAAATTGTTGTTGTTTTGTGTCTAGTTTTGACACTAACCTTCCTTTGGTATCTTTCTAATATGGTACACACAATAAATTAGCGAATTGCATGCCCATAATCAATTCCATTCAAGCTTATGTAATCAAGCAAACTACAAGCAATCAAGAAGGAACAATACATAATCAAGCTGTCAAAGACATTTCTACATCAACATCCAATCCAATGGTCATCTACATCAACAATTTTTGCAACAATTCAACAACAATTTTTTGGCAATTGCACTTGCACCATTTTTTAATAAGCTCAATACAAAACTGTAACTTGCAAATCATAATTTATAAGTTGGATTGTAATCAAAGCCAAATTAAGTTAAATTGTAAGGGTGCATTCTCGGTTGAAACCGACACCCACGCTTTGAATTGATAGGGAATCAATTAAACCCAGTGAATCCTTTGTTTTTAACTGAATCATTCAAATCATTGTAAGCATTTCTCTTGGGTGCATTTTCGATAGCATTTGACACCCTTCTTTTGATCAATCAAGAGTGTAAGTTCAAGCAAGTGAAAATCTCACAACATCAAGCGAGCCTAAAACTGATTCAAACCAATCATTAAGCGAGCGTGAAAGCAAGCAAGTGTGAGTTCAAACAATCAACTGTTAAAACAAGTTCAAGCGAGCGTGCAACAATGAATCAAACATCAAGCGAGCGAGTTCTACAAATCCAACAAGTATTAAAAGCAAGCGAGCATGAGTTCCAACAAGTTCACATGGCGAAAAGCATTCAGTGAATAAAGATTCTTAACAATTTGATCCTCTCAATTGCTGAAGACATGGTACAAATCAGCAGAGCAACTCTTGTTGATATTTCAAGTAATCTACAACAAGCACATGAAACAATTGAGTTCCTTCAACTGGAGTCGCAACTTCAAAGAGATGAGTTGCACTAGAAGAGTCATGTTTCCAAGTCTTTCATCCGTACTGATGAAGATAAAGATGTTGATTCCAAGTCACTGATCCAACCAACTTCAAGTGTCGAAGTGGTCCCTCATCCAGTTCAACTTCTTCCAAACCAATCATCAAGCCATGGGAAGAAATCCAAAGTAACAGAAATTGACGAGGCTTAGGATATGTCAAAGATGACGCCAAATTGCATATCCCAGATTATTCAAGGCCCATTAAGTTTGTCAGTGCAGGGTTTCTTGCACAAATCACATTAGCTAGTTCTAAGAAAGTTGAATACAAACAGAAATACATGCAAACTGAAGTTGCAATCAAACCAAATTGCCTTCATTGTCAAAGAACCAATCATTTGGAAGATCGGTGTTTTGATCTCCATCCTTGTCACCATTGTGGAGAGTCAAATCATTCATTAGCACAATGCAACAAACAACAACAATCAAGCAGATTGAAGATCGATTATTCATGGATTGATCCCTGGGAATGGTCATCCATGGTCAGAAGATTGTATAAGTTTTACAATCGAATTCACTCACACATAATGCAACCAACAGTAAAAATGAAGATGGTACTCTCGTGCAGTTGAATGGGGGAGTACACCAGTGAAGCACTCCTACACCTTAAAGGGGGGAGCTTAGAAATAATTTGAAGAAAATTGTCTCTCCTTTCAGTTGACAAAGGGGGGAAAATGTCAATGAAATTGACACTGGTTGTCAGACTGAAAGTCTCGACAACATCAGCGAAGTAGCCAGTGGGCATTTTCATCAGCGAGTGAGCATCAACAAAATTCGTTAGTGGGCGATCGACAACAAAGTCAGCCGTGAGCAGTTTTCAAACACAGCGAAAGCAACAGTGAGTTGTTTTTCAACGTCATCAGCAAGTGGGCATTCTCAATATTTTGTCAGTGGACAAAGGATGCTGATTGCAAGCAAAGGACAGTTGGATATTTTTGTAGCTTGGCACGTGAAGGAGTTGTCAAGCAACATTCAGAGATGAATCAGACATGCAACTGACTCATGGTCTCTTTATATTGCAGTTTCTTCAACATCCAGCTTTGGCGGTTTTTCAGGGAAATGTTTTTTGAGGATCAACAGTTTCAGCATGAGAAGTTGGAAGATGGTTCCTGGTTCTTAATTTGGACTTATCATTGAGGGGGGGAATGTTAGCCTCACTCTCACATTAAAAACAATTCTAAGTCCAAATAATTAAATTAATTAAAATCATGAAAGTTAGGATTTAATCCTACCTTTCTAGATTGAGTTTGTTCCTCATGGTTAGGAGTCAATTTAGGCTTAGTTGGTTGAGAGATTCTCTCCAACTAGTTAGGCTTCTAGATTAGTGTGTTCTTGAGATATTTTCTCAACCATAGTGTCCAAGATAGACGTACTATCTTGAGACCAACTTCCTCATGTATTTATTTGTATTATTATCATTCTTTGTACATTGGATTGGATTGATTAATAATGAGAATGTGAGGAATGCTGTAAGGCTAAGGCCTTTTCCGCCATGTCTGGTTTTTCTATATGTCTGATATATATTTTATGAGTGTGAGTGTGTATTATTAGTTTTTTAGTTTTCTTCATTTTCTTATTAAGTCATCAAAATCAAATTGTGTACAATGTTACATAGGTAGTAGCAATGCTAATGGAAAATAGAAATAGAAAATACAAAACAACTACAAGCTTGAAGGTAGTACGTAGCTCATGAGTCATCAATCCTCATAATCAAAATCAACATCACTGTGCTTATCATCATGGTTACCACTTCTCTCCTCTACTGCATCCTCCTCATCTGTATTTAATGTCATCTCTCCATTTGTTGGTGTGGAGGATGGTCCCTCTACAGTATTAACATCATCGAAGTGACAGGGTCTAACACTGGGTCATTAAGATCCATGTTGGCCAATGCCAAATCAACATTGTTACCCAAACCCATATAATCAGGAAAGACATCCCACACCTTTATCTTTCCCTTCAACCACTCATTCCTCTGTCTGTAAATAAGACGAAGGTTGTGCGCATACACCATCGTCTCTGCCCTAGATTGCTCAAGCCTGCTCTTCTTGACACTATACAAATTCCCATATGTGCTCCAATTCCTCTCGCAACAAGAGGATGAAGTCATCTGAGAAATGAGCCTTATGGCTAACTGCTATAGATGAGGGCTTGTTGCCCAATGAGTTGCCCACCAAGAATAGGGCTTCTTAGCCCCCCTGTCTCTAATCACATCATATCCTGCAAATCAATCAGTGTCAGTGGAAGACTCTGCAAAGGCATCCTCCACCTCATTAAGGGATGCTCTATCCTGAAAAATCTACCTCAATGCAACTTTCTTCCCTTGTGAAATTTCCCCATCCATGTGAGGAGGGAATTCGCAGGAAGGTCCACCATTCAACCACTCATGACTATAGTATTTTGGTTCAATGAGTGAGCCAAACAATGTAAAGGTGTGCAATTCTTGTCTCATATGCTGATAAGAATATCCTGTATGGTGGTGAAGAAGGCTTCTGATGATGTCTCGTACTCAGGGCACTCACTCTGTAAAATAATGCTCCTCATAGACTCAATCATGGAATCCCATCCCTCATAAACCTCTCCAAGGATGGGTTGATCTGTATCTGCAAATCGAAGCAAAGAAATGATAGGGTCCATGATCTGAATAAGTAGATCTATTGTCTCCCACCAAGCATCATCTAACACTGTGTCCTTCACTCTTTTTGAGGTTGCTTGATTTGTCTTTCTCCAAAAAGGCCAAAACTCTGAAATAACCATGGCCCCAAGAGTGGTCTTGACCTCCCTCAACCTCTTCAACATGATGAATGAAGAGGCAAACCGTGTATCCACAATCTTCAACAATGATAGATTGGTGTACTCCTTGTAGATAGTGAGGGCATTTGTATGATTTTGTACAAAGTTGCGGATATGCTGTGCATCCTCAATAATGCTTCCAATCCAAAGCACATCAAAAGCAATAGATTTAAGTGCTAAATTCAAAGAATGGGCAATGCAAGGTGTGTAAAATACTTGTGGATATTTAGCTTCCACCATCATGCCAACATCCTTGCAAATAGGTGCATTATCTGTAATGATTTGCACACAAGAATCAACACATACATCTTCAATAAATTTAATAAACAACTCACCCATATATTGTGCATCCTTATATTGTCCAAGTGCGTCCACTAATTTCAAGAAAACTGGACCATTCAAGGAAGACACCATGAAGTTGATGAGTGAGTGCCGTGTTGGATCTGTCCATCCATCATAAACAATGCTAACCCCGGATGTTGGCCATGTTGATTTAATAGGCTCACGCATTTTGTCCACCTCTTTCTTTGCCTTCATCAACAATGTGGTTCTCAGCTTCTCTGACCCAGGAGGCACATACCTTGATGGAGCTCCTTGAGTTAGAGCTCGACACATCTCAATAAATAAAGTTGAGCGTGCAACATTAAAGGATATGAAGTTCTAATAGGAAAAAAATGCAATGGTGAGATCAAGCTCTTCTTGTTTCTCTTTCTGAAAAATCTTGTCCATTGGACCAAGTGCCATTGCCTTTCTTTTTGTTGCTTGTCTCCCACCAGAACTCTCAAATGGAAATTTGTTGCTGCTTTTCCTAAAAAATGGAAGGGGGTCTTAATTTTTGTTTTTTTAGATGTTACAACCACCTTTGCCATACCAACGTTGGCCTCTTTTTCCATTTCCTTCCTCTTAGTTAAAAACCCCTGTGTACATGCTACAACTCCACAACTTGGTAAAGCCAACAAATGAGCTTTCACACGGAAATATGTGTTCATGAAATGATTTTTGCAATAGTTGCATTTCCAAGCAACATTGCCTCCTCCCTTCATCTTGCTGCCTGGCCCTTGCTCTCTTGTGACATATTTCCACAAGGGATATCTGTTATCTTGAGGTTGCTGTCTTCCCTCAACACTTGAAGTTGTTGTTGCAACCCCACTTGCAATAGAGGGAATACTTGCAGACCTTGATGAAATTGAAAGAGGAGGGACATCTCCAATGAGGACATTCTTCCCCTTCCTTGCTGCCCTTGATTGAGACGTGAATGCTGTAAAAAGGAAAGAAGAAAAAATGCACATGCAAACTGCTGTAATAAAAATGCAAAAAAAAAGAGAGAAAATGCACTTACCTATTGCTTGAATCGCCTCCAAAATGCTCCCACACCCTTTTCTCTTAGTTCTCACACACCCACAACAAACCCACAATGACTTTGGTGAAGAAAGAATGCCCAAATTGCACTTTTAAAGCTGCGCGAAAGGCAAAAATCCAGGATACATGTCCTGGAATTGGGACATGATCGTACACGATCTGAAGGACATGTGTCCCACTGAATTGTGTCCGATTCGGGACAAGTGTCCCACCCAGTTTTACTTGGGAGCGGCAACGACATTTTCAGAAGCTCCCTGTTTGGGAGCGAATCCCGGAGCGTTTTTTATAATATATATATATATATATGTCAATAAAAACATGTAGAATAATGAAATAGATATAAAAAACATAAAAAAACATAGATTTAACTATACAACAACAATCATCTAGAAGTTATAATCTTCATCAACCACGTACACAAGTTAGTAACATAATATCGTATAACATATTAAGTCTCATGATTCATCAGTCTTAAAGTTTCAAGCTTTCAAAATTCAATATATAACATTTATCATCATTGATCACCAAAGTTGTACTTGTAAGCTAAGTGTAACCATTACAACAAATAATATCTAACATGAAATGAAATGTTATAAAATGAAATGAAATAACAACTTTCAACTTTCATGAAGCATCATATTCTTAATTCATTACTAGTGAGTTATAATTGCCAACTTCAAACTTAAATTGTCATATATTGTTTAAAAAAAATATCACAATAAATATGAAAGAGTCAATAGTTATAAAAGCTACTAGAAACTAGAAAAGAGAAGTAAATCTATTATCTATTTCTTATGCTTGGGCCTCTTGCCACCACGAGAAATGTCTAATGTTTTAGTCTTGTTGGAAAATCAGGATCTTTGTCATTAATATCACCCTCTAAGCATAATATCCAGAGGTATCTTTGTCATTACCTCTGTATCTGTATAAGGATCTTTGTCATTAATATCACCCTCTAAGCATTAACGTAAGATAGAAAAAGCATAGCATGTCAAGTCAAGATTTTGTTTGAGTGATGCGTACATTTTTAGGAGGGTCATGATAGAGGAGTTCGACAACCAATGTCACCAACATCAAGGTACATAGAGGGATTGGTGCTCTTGATTAAATACGAGTTCCATACCCTAATACATGACAAAATTCAATGGAAACATTGCAATCCCCCAATCATGAAATCTTGAAAAACTGATAAGTCTGTTGGATTTTGAATGAAATCTAAAATTCTACTTTCTCCATATGAAATCCAATGAGGTTGGAACCACTCTCAAACATCCTGAGTCATTTCATGGTAATGTTAAAAATTTAAGTAAAAGGATGAAAATGAAGATTAAGGAGAATGTCACTTTAAGAATTTAACGTTACCATTACCATGAATAACATATCAATACTAGGGCCTAGACTTGATCATTAAGTTGCCCCACTAAAAAATTATTTGTTTTTTTCAAAAAAAATTGCATTTCGAACATTACTACAAAAAAAAAATTGCAAAAAAGGCAAAACGCTCCTGAAAAGGCAGGGAGCGATTTTTTTTTTAGGGAGCGCGCTCCCGACCCGCTCCCGAGTTGCTCCTGCCCGAAGCACGGATTGGGAGTGGGATCGGGGGGGGGGGGGGGGGCCTCCTCCGCAACACTAGTCCCACCGAATCGTGTCTGATTTGGGACACGTGTGGCCAGGAGAGCGAATTTGGTTTCTTAGCTTTGGGGCATATGGAGGGAAACTTGTTAGCCACTCAAAATTGAAATTAGGAGGGAAAAACCCAAAAGAGAATCTATAAAAAGGAGAGAGGAAATTCATTACGATCATCATGGATTGTTGCTCTTTTTCATTTTTGGGCTAAGACTCTTGGAGGGTTTTAAGACGCTTTTTTTTATTGTTTTCTGTGGTGAAAATTCCACCCTAGCCAATCCTTCTACCTTTCTGGTGACGTGGCCAAATTTTGATTGGAGGATAATCTTTCTGAGGCAAAACCAAGGCTGGAATCCTCATTTCTGAGGCAGTGAGGGTTGGATTGATCACTCTGTGACAACGAACTATCTCTGAGGCAAGCAAGGAGTAGTATTTTAATTGTTTCTGGCAGTGAACTATCGCTGAGGTAAGTGAGAAATGGTATTTTAATTGTTTGTGACAATGAACTATCTTTGAGGCAAGCGCGAGGACTGGTGTTTTACTTGTCTGTGGTAGTGTGGGCTGAGTCAACCCCCTCAAGGCAGTGGACCGTTATCTGAAGCAACAAAAGGGTGGGATTCATTACTCAGGGCAACAAGGTTGAAAGAAGGGCCATGACCCAATATTTATGGTAGCGAGGGACAGAGGCTAGACTGAGGCTGCAAAAGAGTAGGTTTTGCGTCTCTTGTACAACATAGGGTCAAGTTCTAGGCAACGGGTGGTCTATGAGGGCCATGTTCAGGGTTTCGAAGGTTTGGTTGATTGAAACTAAGGCAACGAGGGTCATTCGGACATGTGGAGGAGGTGAATTAGGCACATAACACAACCCAACACCAAATCTTAGCGGTGCCAATTGACCTTCAGTTAGGGAAGCTTGTGTGATTAGTTGTTGATTAACAGAACAATGGATAGTTTCATTTGTAATCATAGAAACTAATTGGTGTTGTAGCCCTATTAGGGAATTTGTGGAACTTGTGTTGCATAATGGGACTGTTGTTTATTAATCAAATTAGCCCTCAATTATAGTTATTGCTTATGGTTGTTTGAGTATCTTGTTATACTATTTGTGCATTTAATTAAAGATCACTACTGTCTTATAGATTGATGGATATGATTACACTATTATGAAACACAATTTCATCATATGGTCATTGAAGCCCTAATTTAGAATTGCATCCCCAAAGGAAATTCCAAGAAAGGGACACCACAACACTAGTCTTTATCATTTGTGGCATTCCTTTAAAACCCTAAATTCGTTTTTCTCTTTGTTTTATGGTAAATTAGGGTTAAATACAACAAAATCTTGTGCTATTAGCTTTTAATGACTTTTTGATGTATGCCCTAGGGTTAGGCTTTGTTTAAAGATGCATTAGAGAAGCTAATTTGAAGTTTTTCATGCATTTTCATTGGTTTTCTAGGGTTGACGTCATACATTATTTGGAGTTTTATGTTATATTGATTGTCAAAATTTGTTGTAATTTTGTCTTTAGCTTACTCTTAAATTTAGCTTTCATTCCATATAATTTTTATGCAATTTTAATGACCAAATTTGTTGCTGTTATAAACTATTTTTGTGTGGCAATTTGCTGCTCTAAAATTCTAGTTTATAGCAGCCTAGAGGTTTTTTTCCTTGATTTCGTGTGTTCGGGCAACCTATTTGAGACTCCTAAGGCTAACCCTAGCCTTTAGATTGACCCATAGGCCCTTTTGAACCCGAGACTTGAAATTACTTTGTCATCGACTGCAAATCTTAGTTGGTATTATCACTATCTAGTGAATTTGTGTTGTAGGATCCTTAGTGGGTGTTACCACGTGTTCAACATTTGGGCCTAAATGGCTATTCCTTCATATTTATATGATTAGTTCACTAAGTCAAAGGAAGGGGAACCCTTCCACAAATAGTGTTTCAATGTAATGCTGTCCAACTTGGCTAAGAAGGGCACCCATTTCATCAGGGTCCACCAACTCATAATTTTGAGTTTATTTTTGTCACCAAAGAAGGACAGGACACAGCTGTTTTTAGGGCCACATAGAAAATGTGTTTAATATAATATTTTCAGCCTTAGAAGCCACAATTTCTGGTGGGCAGAGCTTCTAGAAAAAACTGGGCCCCATTTTCCATGAATATGGCTGTTAGAAATTGACTGTTTGGGGGGTTGAAGTTGGGCTTATTTATTCAGCTGCAGCATACCCTGCCATAGTATTTCAATGTAATGCTGCCCAACTTGGCTAAGAAGGGCACCAATTTCATTAGGGTCCACCAACTCATAATTTTGAGTTTATTTTTGTCACCAAAGAAGGACAGGACACAACTGTTTTTAGGGCCACATACAAAATGTGTTTAATATAATATTTTCAGCCTTAGAAGCCATAATTTCTAGTGGGCAGAGCTTCTAGAAAAACTGGGCCCCATTTTCCATGAATATGGCTGTTATAAATTGAGTGTTTGGGGGGTTGAAGTTGGGCTTATTTATTCAGCATACCCTGCCATTGTCAGGGGCTGTTGAAGGAATAGGTATGCGTGTTATTGTTTTTGGCCTGTAACTGCTCTTGGTTGGCCTTCAAGTGCACCTTAGGTTGAGGTTTTGCTTGCTCTTTAGGCTTATTTCAGCTGGACTTTCATCATCACTGTTTGCGGAGTTGCATTTTTTGGGTAATTTTGTTCCATCTTATCAAAAGTGTCATTTGAGACAATTTTTATGATGTATCTCTCTATGCTTCGTGAAAACACAAAATTGTTGCTTGATGAATACCAGCTCCATGGTTTTATTCTTCTCTACTCTAGAAGATAATGTGGTGAGGTTTTTGTGTTTGGTATTATTGATAATAGTGAAGTTGGTTTATCTCCAATTTGTATTGTTCAGCTAGAGTAATTTTACCCTTGGATCAAGTTTCCCCCCTTTCTTTGCATTCTAGACCCCATCTGCCTAGTTAAGGCACAATTACATTTTTCTTTTTTAGCCATAAGTTTGTGACTTCCACTAACATGCAGCGAAGTTTGGTCCAACATGGATATTTAAAGGGCTTTCTGCTGCCAAGGACAACGCCCAGCTCGTCATATCCATAAAAAAGGGTGTTGGACTGTATTTCTGATGTGCAAACCTGTTGGGTGGATTGACTGTTCGTTTTTGGTAGCATCGGAAGTTCTCTAGGCTTGAAAATTGGTGGAGAGGCTAAGGCACATGAGTTCTAAAGAACCCAGAAACCGTTTGGTGAAATTCCACCCGGATTGTATTTTATTAAAATAATTATTATTTTTAATGGAGTTCCTAAGTCTAAACTTAGGGAAATTAAAATATTAATGGGTATTAATCAAAATATGGGTGAGAATGATCTAGAAGGTGGATCAAGTCATGTTTTAATCTTATTCGTTGATTAGAGACTTAATCTCGGTCGTTGAAATCTCAACAGAAAAAGTATAAGATGGAGGCTTGGGTTTCATTTGGAAACACACACAGAGAGAACGAATTGATCTAGAGTTTGATTTATGGGGCTAGGAAGCTGAGAAACTCGAACTAAGTGATCATCCTACAGCGGAGGGGCAGTTAGAATCTGGGAGAAGGACTTTTCGAAGAATATTGATAGAGAAGCAGAGAGAGCTTGTTGAGGCAGCGCAGTAGCCGAGAGCGCTGACGTTGGGCCAGTTTGGGCCCATGCAGCCTTGACGCAAAACTAGAAGGGCTAGCACAGAGGATAAAGCTGCCTGTCACGCAAAAGCCAGAATTGCTGGAACAACCGGGGTATCTGACACAGAGGGCAGAAGAGCTGACACAAGGCCTACGCAAGGCCAACGTAGAAGTAGCCGAGGTTAGCCAGTCTTGTTGGCCGGAATTCTACTAGGTGAAGTGAGGTAAAACTTACTTAGATTTTCCGCCCGTATTTTCTCTGTAAAGGATTGCTAGATGAACATCCTAGATTTGCATTAAGATATTTCTCCTACATAATAATAAACCCTCAGAGCTGCTGCACCGGTTTTCCTGCATTGGGTTTTTCCGGGGACTATTGTGTCCAAAAATAAGTATGTCTTATGTATCTTGTTTTTTCCTCTGTTTTCTGTTTCATGAGATCAAATATTTAATTAGTGTAGGCTGCAAAAGTAATTTGCTTCAGTGTTCAAAAGAATAACTTGATAATGTATGTTAAAAATCAAGTAGGTGAAGTAAATTCAGATTTGCTGCAGTAGGGGTTCCTTCAGTGTAGGAATTTTCACATTGACATCAGGTTGTACCTCAAACCACAGAGTTGTTCGGAGGATGCCTCTCATGCTACACATTTAAAACAAAACAACATTCCTTTGAGATGTTGTAACAGTTATATTACTGCTGCGCAAAGTTTGTCTTCAAACTGTTTGACAATATTACTGAACATAAAAAAAGAAACTCATGCTTGTGCTACAGTTTATATCTATATGTTTGAATGCAGGTTTTGCGTGTGCGTTTGTGAGCGACATACAATCTGTAATTCTTGGCAACGTATTCCAGCTATGCTTATGTGCATTATAACCTTGTTATGTGAGGTTTTAGCACTGTAATGTCTTATTATAATGGGCATGGACAAAGACTAGTAGAATTGCATTCTCATTGTTAATAAAGTGTGTATATGTTATTCTTCACAGTAGATGCCTACTTCAATGAAGAAAATGTAAATCTGGGGTTTCATAGCAATTTTTAGCATACTGTTTATCTTTCTCAGTTGTGGGAATTCCATAGTATGTCTGGAATACTTGAAAAACCTGCAATACCTTTTCTTCATTCAGCTGAAGTGTGACTGTTACCGTTAATGTTCTTGGTCAACCTTTAGTCATTCACTGATTGCAAAAGCTTTAAACAGCAGGAACTTATAAGTAATTCTCTATTTTATGTTTTAACCCACTAGGAGCAGGGTCTTTTGATAACAATTGTGATCTGTGGACAGTTCCAATGATTTTTTGTTTGGATTCAAGAAAATAGATGCATAAATGAATTCACGTGCTGGTTTTGAAATGTTATTTTAAGATGAAACTTAAATTGACTGTCCCTGAAGTTATTATATGCATTTCACATCTGAATGGATTGTACCTTATCACTTGGAATTACAACATAAGGAAGTCTTGGTTTTGTCATTTGGGTTAGCAAGTTGTTTTCCTATCAAAAATATTATTAAACATATTAAGAGTTTTAAGTAAAAAAGGCACCTGGCAGACCTCTTGTTAAGCAATTTCCAGCAATTGACAGAACCAAGTGTTGTATTTGTAGGGAATATAAACACACAAAAACTTTACTTTCGTTTATGGTCATCCCCACTAGACTATATTTCAAAAGTGTTGTTCAGGAAATTGCCCCTAATGGCGATTAGATTCACCGTGAAGAGCAAGAAGATAAAACAAGGTGACAATGGTTCGTCTTCAAGTTGCCTTTGATTTGTCTTGGTAAAGACCTTGCATATCCAACAAGACAAATTAAGCGGTAACAGGGGGCACTTAGCTTAAGATCCATGAGTTACTTGTTCCCTAAGCCCTACCAAGCCTCCCCTTCGTTGGATTGTGTCCTTCTCTAAAGAGGGGAGTAATTGGTGAGGTGACAGTGGTAACACTCCCATGTGTTGTGCATTGTCTAGGTTGCCTAGTGTGGCTTTGCATTGGGTGCTAGATTTTGTTGTAACATTTTTGGCATCGTTGTCAGGGAGAAGTTGAGTCCTCCTTAATATTAGAAGTCTATGCTTCAACCATTTTCTTTGATAAGTATATCTCAAAGCCTTCTTTAGTCCACTTATTTTTCGAATCCATTGGAGGAACGTAGTCTTTGTTTCTCATAGATCTTCAAAGATTTTATGCTTATAGGGTGAAATAGGTGTATTCTAAAAAGGCATTTAAGATTCACCATGGTGACTCCAAAATCATATATTATGAAGATTGAATGGGATAGAAGATGGCTTCTTGGGACTTGCATGTGTTATACCCTGCTTTAGATGTCCAAGATGTTCCATGATACCCAAACTGCCATAGCCCAAGTTGTTATCCATTGTCCAATATTTGACATGGATCTTTCTTTGGCTATTAATCGTGTTGAGAGTCTTAAATTACATTTCAAAAATTGATATATTACATGAAGATGCACGTATGAGGCTGCTCATTATTTCTCCAGGCACAGAGTATTTGGATTGGATTAAATGTTCCTACAATACAAAGAATATATCTTCCATTGCGCAACTTATTGAAGAATTTCTTAAGCATTGGGGTCCGAGATTCATAAAGTATGAAGATGTCCTTCTAGAATGGGCCAAATCTTTTCAAAAATAGGCTCTTCTAGATTCTCCCTGTTTGGTCAATTTAATGTTCTTAAATTGCAAGCATAAATTACTGACCAAAGTTGGTAAACTTATGAAGTGCAAGTGCACTATATATGCTAGAAGCCTATTCTTTCGTTTAGTAAGATGATGGTTATGTTTGTTTTGAGATTTTCGTTATTTATCTAGATTTCCATTAGAGTTAGATTTCTACAATTTAATACTTGAAAGTTAAGCTAATGTTAAAATGAATGAGAGTTAAGCTATTGTTAGATCAATCTATCAAATCATGTCTAATTGAGTATCATTTTGAAATGTCTTTATTCATCCTAAAAACTATGAATCTATATAAACACTTTGCTGCTACGAAAACAGAGTATTGAAATCCAAAAGCTTGTCTATGAAATATACACAATTTTGAGTTTAAAGAGCATGAAGGAAATTTCTAACTACTAATTGCAGAGTGATATAAATTCTAACTCTGAAAAACACGAAGAGATTGAATGTAATGAAGCGAAAAAACACTGAAGAACTAGACTATTTGAAAGACTGTAAATATAAACAAAATGCAAAATGATAAACGAGATTACTGGGCTATATGAAATAACGAAAAACAATGAAGTATCTAAACTAGAATGTAGTGATGAATGAAAACAAACATAAAGTAACGAAATGAAAATAAAATAAAATACTTCACTGTTTGCATGGGCCCTCCGCATCCAATAGGTAGGATTCACAATCACATATGCATTGAATCAGAAAAGTAACTTCAAATTGATGCAAAAGCGAAGGTCTGGTTCATAATTTCTTCAGCAATTAATTTAATACTTCCTCTTTGTTATCGTTTACAGAGAATACATATTTATATAAAATATGTGCTCAATTTGTTGAGACTTTCATGCCTACAGATCTGATGTTTAATCCTAATTCAAATATGAAACTTAAATAGGAAAAGTGTTATTCGTTGATTTGCTATTAGGAAAGCAAATTGAGAAAATGTGTTGTGTTTGGACTCCTTGTTGCTATGTGTTGACTTGTCTCTTTGACTATGCTGCTATGCGATTTCTTTGATGAACTGGCTCAAGTGAATAGGAGGAGATCCACGAGGAGATCAATCCTCAACTACCCATATGCTTAGTTGTTTCATTAGCGCACCAAAACCCCACGAACCATGGAGGTAGTTGCAGATTTACAAAATGGCTGCAGAATCATGTTAATTATGTAGCTAATGCACTCTTTAATATAACAATAAGGAACATTAGCGCATATGAGAAATAAGACATGTAATTATGTCCTCATACAAACTGAAAAATTGATATCTTGTACTATTGCATTTGCTTCGACACTTCTGCCAGTACATCCAACTTCATCTTTTTCACTTTCTTTCCAATAATTGCCATCCTTGGTTTTCTCATGAGGATCTTGTATTTCAAATTTATAACCTGTTTCTGTAAAGCCTTGTTTTTCTTCTTCAGTTTCTTGTTCTTATTAAACCACAGACTTAGATGTAGGAGTAGATTATCACTCTTAGCTATTTGAATTTCGTTTTGTGCTTTCAAGGCTTGATTTTCATTTTTTATATACTTGTTTAATGTCTCTAGTTCGAATATTTCTTGTTTCAATATATTGACTACTGGAGGTTCTTGTGGCTCATTAAACTGATTTTCTTCTTCCCCTTGAGTTGGAATTGATGTTCTTGTTGTGTCCCTTTTTTTCCAAGGACTCAATATAATCATAGATCTCATGCTGCATCGGATCAATCTTTGGTGTTCTTCATCTTGGACTCTGAGGAGGCGATTTGATAGTTGGTGATGAAACCCTCGGTGGTGAAACCCTTGGTGACAAAATTCTTGGCGGAGTTTCTGAATCTTCTTCTTCGGCTTTTGAGTTTTCTTCTATTTCTATATTGACATGCTCTATGCTTTTTGAGGGTAGTCCTTTTGCTGAGTTGAGTATAATACTCCTTCTAAAGGCTATGACAGGGGTCTTTTGAGTTTTCTTCCTTTCTATTTTAGGTTTCTTTGTTTGTGATGAAATCTCTGTTTCTTTTCTGGCTTTCTTTCTTCTAACGTTCCTTTTGTTTATTTTCTCTAAGACTTTTGCAAGTGGGTTGTCATCTTTTGACAATTTCTGTGGTTGTTGTGGTTCTTGTTCCTGTGTTTTATTAATTTTTCTTTTCCTTCCCCTTTTAGGTCTGCTGCTATTTGGTTGCCTATGAGTTTCTTCCTGAAAGTGATTTCTAACTAAAAAGCTCTCCCAATTATCACCTATGTTTTGGAGATGAAATTCAACAAGTATTTTTTCCAGATCACGGTGATACATTGTATTATCTATAAACTAAATTCTCCTCTGTACATTTCCTAACATCTTTCTAAGACTATTCAGTAAGAAATATGGAAGGTTTATCTCATTTTCTTCAAGGAAATTCATTAGCAGCGTAATATGATAGAAAAACATACACCAAAACCTTCCTTCACAGGTAACAAAATTTTGAATTATTAGAAGTAGGTTTCTCCACTTACTTTTCAATGTTGTGCTTGGGATGCCCTTCTTGAAAATGGTGGTGTCCATGTTTGGTTTCTTTAGAAAAACCTTTCAATCCTCTGTTTCTATTCTTCTGTTCTTGAACCATTTCTCTCCAATATGCGACAGTCTAATGGCTTCGGCTATAAATGACTCTGTCACTATGAATTTGATGTCCCCTATCTCCACTTCGACTCCATCAAAGGCCCTAGCGAAGGATTTGGTCACTTCTCTATGAAAACCATCAATTCTCTTTATAAATTCGAGTCACTGTGCTTTCTGCAGTAATTCTTTTGTTTGTGGATGCCCCTCTAAAAATTTCTTGCCTGTCGGCTCCGTTTTGACTATCACACCCATGGCCAAAGCTTTGTTTCACAACTATTTTGTTTGACAGGGTAGGATGGCTTGGTAGGGTTCGATAGTTTGGTAGGGTCTTTTTAGAGCAGAGAGGTCGAGAGTGTGAGTGATGGAACAATAAAAGTGTAGGTAGTGAGAATATAATGGAATGTAGTAGAATCTAACCGTTAAAATTATTTATGCGTATGTTTTGGGCGGTCGATTCAATGGATTGGGATATGAGCGATGTTGATTGTAAGTGAATGGCAACTTATGCAAGATTTGACATGACACTACCAACTCTTTGCAATAATGATTTTGATTTTTCGATAGTACTATGTTTTTGTAAGTGAAAGGCGACTTATGCAAGATTTGACATGACACTACCAACTCTTTGCAATAATGATTTTGATTTTTCGTTAGTACTATGTCTTATAATTCATATATGTAATGTTTTAGTCCCTATTATTAAATTAAAGAAACACATACCTTTGATTTATTTTCTTGCTAACCTTTGGTTGCTTTTTATGCCGTCTTCAGATACCTTGCAGTGGAGGGAGTCAATCATTCCTTCAATTGCATGATTAGATGTGTCTGTGACATAGGCTGCAGAAAGTCATCAGAGCTGCAGAAAATCAATGATTTTGTAGCTATTTATTTTTGAAAAGAGAGGGATAAAAGAAAATGAGATTCTAGAAAATGGAATACAAAGAAAATTTAAGATGCCAAGAATTCTTGGTTTTCATCTTAAATTTTCTGCATAAACAAGCAAACAATTGTTGGTTTTCATATATTATATATATATATATATATATATATGAAAAAGAAAATTCTAAGGTGGAGAAGAAGAATAATTCTTCTTAACCAACTTCAAATCAGAGTTGTCTTGGAAAATCTTTACAAATTCCTCTTTTGTCATTGGCTTGTGATAGATCTTGAGTCGATGCCCATTCACTAGGAGAGGAATTTTTTCTTCATCAATAGTCCTAATTCTGATTGCTCCATTATCAAAAACATTTTCAATCTCACAAGGCCCAAGCTAGTGAGTTTAAAATTTCCTTTATAAATTTTTGAACTTTGAGTCAAAGAGTTATGCCTAGCCTCCTGGCCGAAATTTTCTTTCTTTGATGTATTTATCATGCCATCTGGATCTCTGTTGTTGGACTAAACTAGTATTCTGGATAACATCTTGCCTTATTTCATCAAGCTCATTGAGTTGTCCCATTTTTTGCTTTTGTGCTTCTGATAAGTCAAGTCCCAACTTGATTGCTGTCTTGTAGGTCTAAATCTGGAACTCAATTGGAAATAGAACCTGCTTCTCATAAACAAGTTCATAGGGAGTATGTCCTGTAGTGTTTCTCCATGTGGTACGATAGGCCCATAAAGATTCTGGAAGCTTTTCGGCCCAGTCCCTTCTGTGCACGTGCATTGTCTTGATAAGGATTGCTTCAATCACTTTGTAGGTAGACTCTACTTGTCCATGTGCTTATGGATGGTATGGAGTAGACTTTCGATGCTTGATTTTATATTCTTCCACTATCTTTTGCACTACTCTGGATGTAAATTTCTTTCCTTGATCTGTTACAATTTCTCTTGGGACACCAAAACGAGTAAAAATATCCTAAAAAAGAAATGAAACCACAACACTTTCAGTAGCAAAAGAAAGTGCTTTAGCTTCTACCCATTTAATAACATAATCAATGCATACAAGAATATATGTTTTGTTTTGTTTTGAAGATGGATTAATTGGTCCAACAAAATCCAAAGCCCATTTTTCAAAAAGTTTGATGAGTACCTGAGGCTGTAGTGGCATTTTGTCTGAAGGAACAAGTTTCCCCATTCTTTGACAACTATCACACCTCTTAACATATTTTTTGGCATCTTTAAAAAGGGAAGGCCAATAATATCCTAAGATAAGGACTTTATAAGCAGTTCTTTTGTCAGCAAAATGACCCCCACATGGTTCATCATGGCATGCTTTAAGTATTTCAGATATTTCATCTTCTCTTACTCATCTTCAGATGATGAGATCTGGTCATGTCTTGTATAATTCTGCATTTATCCATGAATAAACTGCACTTGATTTGATTATTCTTCTCTTTTCTCTAGGAAACAAATAGGAGGGTAACTTTCCTGAAACTAGATAATCCGAAATATCTGTAAACCAAGGTGATTTAGTAGAGATCGCAAAAAGATATTCATCATGAAACTTATCCTCTACAAGTATATCATTGTTATCATTTTGAATTCTAGATAAAAAGTCAACAATTGTGTTGTGTTTTCCAGGTCGGTCCAGAATGGTGATATTGAATTCTTGTAACAGTAATAGCCATTTTGTTACTCTACCATTAATAACTGGTTTATTCATTAAATATCTAATGGCAGAATGGTCTGTATGAACGAAATTTTCATAGCCAGTAATGTAATGTCTGAATTTATTAATTGCATGAATGACAACTAAAAACTCCTTCTCAGTTATAATATAATTTAACTTTGCAGGAGTTAAATTTTTACTGGTATAGTAAATGGCATAAGGAGTAAGGTCTTTTTGTCCTAACATAGCTCCTAGAGCTGTATTTGAAGCATCAGTTGATATAAGAAAAGACAATTTCCAATTAGGTCCTTTTAAGATAGGTGCTTCAAAGATCTTCTTTTTCAAAGTTTTGAAAGCGTTATGACAATCAAAGTTCCAACTAATTCACAGTTTTTGGTGAGTAATTTGAAGAGCGGAGATGCAATCTTTGTGAAGTTTTCTATGAATCTTCTATAATATCCAGTAAAACCAAGAAAACTCCTAACATCTCGTTGACAACTGGGGATTGATAATTTGGAAATAACTTTTACCTTATATGAGTCTACCTTAATTCCATTTCATGAAATATGGTGACCTAAAACAATTCCTTCCTTAAACATCATAAAACACTTTTCATGACTTAACAAAAGATTTGCTTCTTTGCATCTTATGATAACTTTTTCTAAATTTTCAAGTGCTTCTTCAAAAGAATTTCCATAAACTGTGAAATCATCCATATACACTTCCACACAAGCATGAATAAGATCAGAGAAAATTCCTAATACCACTCTTTGGAATGTTGTTGGAGCATTGCATAATCCAAAGGGAAGCACTCGGTAAGCATAAGTCCTCCATGGATATGTGAATGTGGTTTTGTCTTGATTTTCAGGTCCTACCTAAATCTGATTATACCCACTAAAACCATCCAAAAATGAGAAATATTTCTTCCCTGCTAATGTATCTAAAACTTGATCTATGAAAGGAAGTGGAAAGCTATCTTTCAAAGTTGCTCTATTCAATTCCTTATTATCAATGCATACTTTCCATTTCCCATTTTTCTTAGGAACAATTACTAGGGGTGAAACTCATTCACTGTATGATATTGGATAAATGAAATTTACATTTGACAGTTTCTGCAATTATTCTTTAATAGTTTCTTTTAAGTTTGGATTCATTTTTCTTTGTGGTTGCCGAACTGATCTAGCATTCTCTTCAATATAGATATGATGCATGCATGTTTTAGGATCAATTCCTTTCATATCAGTATATTCCCATGCATATGCATAAGAGTGTTTTTGTAATATTTCTACTAGTTTCTTTTTTTGTAATTCTTCTAAGTTTTCATTAATGTTCAAGGTTTTTCGTGGAAAAATTTCTATTGAAGAATTTCCAAACTTTTCCATAGAATGGACAGAGATTTGTCTAGATGATAGATATTCGATATTACATTGTTCTTGAAAATTTTGATTGTCATCATAATATAAAGAGGGTTCATGATTTTCTATTGAATTTAAAATTTGGTCTTCCTCATTTATTTGTGCAATAGTGAAAACTAGTTGTATATTGTTATCTTCATCCATCCATTCTTCATTTCCGACTTATATCATTATTTTTGCAGCTGGGTACAATGTAAATTTCTTTGTCGAGCTTCCATCTAAGATAAACATGTCTCCTGATCTACAATTGATAAAAGCATCTATTGTAGCTAACCATGTGTTATTGGGAAATCTAGTGTCTATGTAGAGCTGCTAGTCCCACTAAGACAGGTAGCTATCTTAGAAACAAACAGATTAAAGTTACTTTTGTTTTCCTTTACGAGAAGTAGATAGGAGAGGAGCAAAGAATACCAACCTCAATCTTTCGCTTGGTTCTCTGCTTGTTTCCTTCTCTTATTTGATAGATCTTTGCCGCTCCTCCCTTGACCACTCCGCTTCAAAGAGTACCTGTAAAGTCAAAGCAGCATAATACCTTCAAATTGCAGAGATCTACAATCATAAACAATATAGGACCAGATATATATTGACCACACAAATGCATATATTAGTAGACATATAAGAATGTGGAGGAAAAATTGAATAGCTTTATTGATATAGAGATTAGAAGAGAGGATTACAACCCATTGATCTGACCCAACGTCATCCTCCCAGCATGAAAGCCCTTTTTCACGTCATGAAAAGCTTAGATCACCCAACAATATGATATTCCAACAAGAAACTAACAACACTTCCTTACAAGATACAAGATTCCAGCCTCTAGATCTATGGGATGAGGGATCCATATATAGATGATTGCAGGGGGGTGAGTCAGTTTCTGGGATTTTGATTAGTGTCCTCTCTCTGATAGTTCTTGATTCCACTTGGAGATTGATGATCTCTTACTCATACCTGGGCGAATTCAGAGAGGCAAGTGTCACATGAGAAGTTTCTGGAAGATTCCATGATCATCCACCTTGCAAACTATCTCTGCCATTTGTCTACTCTCTCCCATTGCACCCTACAGAAAGGATTTTCAGTATGCATCACACTTTTTGCATTGAGTAGGTGAGATGCATCGCTTCCTCTGCACTGAGCAATCTGTATGGTCCAGTTTTGACCAGTTTTGAGCAGTTTTTTGTGGAGAACTTCTGGGAGATGATGTAATCAGCTGACCTTGTTCCTTTAGGGCATGAAACAACTCTTTTAGGGACTCAAAAGCCCTTGGTTTATGGACATATATGATTGGGGTTGCAGTGCCCAAATATGTCTATAACAGTTGCCCCCTAAAGCA
>APFE030617166.1:18313-44542 GCA_000404065.3 Pinus taeda | reverse complement strand
TTTTTGCAATGAAAATCCTAGCTACTAAGGAAAGAGAAATGAGATTCTTTCAACATAGAGCAGAGAGCACACACTAGATGCACTGTCCTAAATCAAACCAACAAGCAGTCTAAATACAAATGCACATGCATGTATTTGTTTTCGCTTTCTTAATGTGTGAATGACAAAAAGAATGCTAAGTACAATTCTGAATCGTTTCAAGCGACAGTACTAACGATTTTCTTTTAAAAAAATGAAAGGAAGATAATGACGACACTTTGCGATTTTGAATTGAAAACTGCTTTCGACACTTGAAAAATTACTAATTCAAATCAAATACAAGAGTAACAGTGTAATCGACCATCAAGAACAGTAGGATTCTTTTCTTTGATTGAAAACGACACTTGCGACACTTCCAAATCAAAAGACGACGACTTGATTATGCTACTTCTTTGTAAAGGAGAACCGTAAATGGCGAACAATACATAAAAACATTTACAGTTCTTTGTACTATGGAGGCTTAATCATGCAAAGGAAGGGAGTTTCCACAATGGTATACTGATCAGAGACAACAAAACTCTTGAATAAAGTTGAAGAGAGTGAGAAAAAACCAAAATCTGGAAGCAGGAGAGGTCTTATCTGATCATCACACCTGTAACACAGGGAAAGAGTGATGCATCTCACCTACTGGACACGGGTGGTGCGAGGCATCCATATTCCCAAGAGGAGAAGGTGCGATGGTCCAGGGACGAGACTTCAACTGGGTTCTTGGTCATAGTTTGTAGCTCAGATCAGGGATTTAAGCCGAGCAAATGATAGTCAGTAAATGAATATCACAAGGGCTGATCTAATGAGGCTACTGGAGCCACCACCAGTGCAATTAGGATGTTTGCAAATCAATTGTTCAGTTTATAAGCAAAACCCGGAGATAGACTGAAGCAACATTGATCTACTTTGCACTTGCATAGCAAATGCCGTTCGAAGGCTAGCTGGCTTGATTTCAGGCTCTGTCTGTAAGTTTATAAAGCAAACAAATATAGACAAGCAAACAAGCTATTCGCTCCCCAGTGGAGTCACCATTTTGTTATTGGGAAATCTAGTGTCTATGTAGCGCTGCTAGTCCCACTAAGACGGGTAGCTATCTTAGAAACAAACAGATTAAAGTTACTTTTGTTTTCCTTTACGAGAAGTAGATAACAGAGGAGCAAAGAATACCAACCTCAATCTTTCGCTTGGTTCTCTGCTTGTTCCTTCTCTCCTTTGACAGATCTTTGCCGCTCCTCCCTTGACCACTCCGCTTCAAAGAGTACCTGTAAAGTCAAAGCAGCATAATACTTTAAAAGTGCAGAGATCTACAATCATAAACAATATAGGACCAGATATATATTGACCACACAAATTCATATATTAGCAGACATACAAGAATGTGGAGAAAAACTTGAATAGCTTTATTGATATAGAAATTAGAAAAGAGGATTACAACCCATTGATCTGACCCAGTGTCATCCTCCCAACATGAAAACCTTTCTTCACCTCATGAAAATCTTAGATCACCCAACACTATGATATTCCAACAAGAAACTAACAACACTTCCTTACAAGATACAAGATTCTAGCCTCTGGATCTATGGGATGAGGGATCCATATATAGATGATTGCAGGGGGGTGAGTCAGCTTCTGGGATTTTGATTAGTGTCCTCTCTCTGATAGTTCTTGATTCCACTTGGAGATTGATGATCTCTTACTCATCCCTGGGCGAATTCAGAGAGGCAAGTGTCACATGATAAGTTTTTGGAAGATTTCATGATCATCCACCTTGCAAACTGTCTCTGCCATTTGTCTACTCTCGCCCATCGCACCCTACAGAATAGATTTTCAGTATGCATCGCACTTTTTGCACTGAGTAGGTGAGATGCATCACACCCTTTGCACTGAGCAATCTGTATGGTCCAGTTTTGACCAGTTCTGAGCATTTTTCTATTTTAGGGACTCAGAAGCCCTTGGTTTATGGACATATATGATTGGGGTTGCAGTTCCCAAATATGTCTATAACACCATGGCCTTCCTAAAATTAATGGATGTCCTCCTAAATTATTCTTGGGGGTTAGAACCATGAAATCAACAGGATATTCCCAAGAATCTAAGGATACATATATATCTTCTAACACACCATTAGGTTTAATTACAGACATGTCTGTTAATAGTAACAATGTTGGTGTGTATTGAAGATTAAGAAGCTTTAAGTTATCCATAGTTTGTTTGCTCATTATGTTTATGGCTGCTCCTAGATCAATCATAGTATTTGGTATTTCAGTTCCATTGATGTGTGTTTTTACAATGTGGCTTTCTGGATCTAAATATTTTTGAATTTGTTGTCTTCCCCATCATAATATCTGTAATTTTCTCGACTAATTGAATTCTTTTTATTTCTTTTCTTTTCTTCTTGATCCTTTAGTACTCAACTCCTTAATTGTTCTTGCAAAAATCAGTATTTCTTTTATTACTTGTAATAAAGGAATTTTTATACAGACGTTTTTCAATTCATTTAGCATATCATAATCATGCAATATGATTTTCTTTTCTACTCCTTTATCAATATCCAACCTTTCAGGAAAAGGTGGTCTTGAGATAGATACTAAAGGCTTTTCTATATTAGGAGTATTATTAGAATGTGTGGGACTAGTCTCTGTTTCAATATTTTCTTTCTAAGGAAGAGAAATTTCTTCTTCAGAGTTATTTTATCTTTTCGAGAATTCTTTTCTTGTTTCTTGAATAACAATAGATGGTTTCTTCCTTTCTAATACTCTACGAGACTTTAATTGATCATTATTAAGATCTAATGGAGTTATCATATAAATTTGAGGATTTTGTCCTTCTATGTTGTAATCAGGTTGTGAAGTTTTATTGTTTGGATTTGGAAGTGGTTAAACGGGTAATTGATTTGGTCTTGATGTAAATGGTAAAGAAAGTTTTGGATTTTCATTTTGAGTTTGAGCTTGAGGTAACTGGTTGGTTTGAGGGAAGTATTGTGGTGGAAAATTTGGATAAGGTGGCGGATATTGTTGATATTGAAAATATCTTCCATAAGGGTTTTTCCATCCTTGATCCCAATATTGTGGTGGTTGAGCCCAAGGTTGTTATGGGATAGGTGGATTCCAAGTATTTTGTGAAGATTGTGCAAATTGTTGAGGATTAAAACCTTGAGTTTGATTTGTTTGAGGATTTTTCCATGGTCTTTTGGCAATAAAGTAAAGAGGGTCCACCTGATCTGGCATTCCTTCTTCACTAAAGACAACCTTAATATCTGGTATAGAGGGGCATTTTTTTGTATCATGATTTTCTATACATATAACATAGGTTTCTATGCTTTTTAAATCTAAAGGACATTCTCTTAGAGGATTTTTCTTTCAACACCTAGGACAAAAGATGGATAATGCAACATTTTTGGCTTTCTGCTTGTTTTATATTTTAAGGGTGTTAATTTTTTCACCGAGATTCCCTAAAATATCCGTTTTAAAGTTATCTAGAAAACTACCTTATTTTGCCCCACTTACTGTCCCGACTGTAGATTTATTTACTCTTGATAAAAGAGGATCCCTTGAACTTTTTCCTGTTCTTGCTTTACCTCTTGAAATATGTACACATAGATCACGTATATCTACAAAAGGTAACTGAGAAATATCTTCTTTTCCCATTAGATTGAGAAGATCTATCCACTCATCTTTAATATATTTGAGTAAGAGATATTTCAAAGTTTCCTCATCCAGATTGTTCATTTTTTCCCTTTTGATATTATGAACAAATCTCTCTACGAAGTCTTCAAGGTTCTCATCTTTTTTTGGTACCATTTTTAAGACTACATCTTTGATGCTACTAGGCATACAATAATGCTTATATTTATCTAAGAATGCATCTTTCATTTGTGCCCCTGTCCTTATAAAATTTGTTTCTAGACTCATAAACCATTTTGGTGTTGTATCCTTTAAGGCAACATGGAATAATTTTACTTTTTGAGCATCATGCAGATAATCATATGATCTACATTATACCTCAAATTCAAAGATAAATGTCTTTGGGTCTTCACTTCTTATTTTGTGAAAATTGGGGAGAATAGAGGGCGAGATGTTCTTCATTGTTAATGTTGTATCCTCATCAAGGACAGAGAATCCAAAAGGTTCTGGATCTCCTCTGCTTCCTCTACCTCTACCACCCCCTCTTCCAGCTCCTCTATTTCCTCCTCCTCCTCCTCCAATCCTATGTTGTTTACCATTGACATTGTGTACTTCTCTTTCTACTTTTCCTTCTTCAGCCATGATGGATTCCTTAGAAGAGATATTTGGTTCTTCAACAGGATTATCTAGTTTATGTTTTAGTTCTTCTGGTTCCTCTATCAATTGTTGAAGTAAATTTCTTCTTCTTCTTTTTCAGAAGGAACTTCTAACTCTTGAGTTAGAAGTTGTTCTCCAGTTGAAGATAGAAAAATTATTTCAGTTGTTGGAGATGTAGGATCTTCTTTTATCACAACCTCTATTGATGAAGTTGGTGAATTTTTATATTGGATTTCAGATCTTAAGACTTTGGGAAGTCTATATTGGCCTGCTATGGATGGAATTCGAGTTTGTGTGGGTGGTGTGGCACTACGAGGTCGTGGTGGAGTGAGTGATGATGTAGGAATTAAACTTCTTTGTCGACCTATAAACCTACCTCTAGGGTCTCTTTCCCTATGTAGGTCATGTTTTTTTTTTGGTAAGGCTTCTATTTACGCTTCCCCGACAACGACGCCAAAATGTTTGGTCAATTTAATGTTCTTAAATTGCAAGCATAAATTATCGGTCGGAGTTGGTAAACTTTTGAAATGTAGGTGCACTATATATGCTAGAAGCCTATTCTTTCGTTTAGTAAGATGATGGTTATGTTTGTTTTGAGATTTTTGTTGTTTATTTAGATTTCCATTAGAGTTAGATTCCTACAATTTAATACTTGAAAGTTAAGCTAATGTTAGAATGAATGAGAGTTAAGCTATTGTTAGATCAATCTATCAAATCATGTCTAATTGAATATCATTATGAAATGTCTTTATTCATCCTAAAAACTATGAATCTATATAAACACTTTGTTGCTATGAAAACATAGTATTGAAATCCAAAAGCTTGTCTATGAAATATATACAATTTTGAGTTTAAAGAGCATGAAGGAAATTTATAACTACCAATTGCAGAGTGATATAAATTCTACCTTTGAAAAGCATGAAGAGATTGAATGTAATGAAGTGAAAAAACATTGAAGAACTAGACTATTTGAAAGATTGTAAATATGAATGCAGTGATGAATGAAAACAAACATAAAGCAACGAAATGAAAATAAAATAAAAAACCTTAACTATCTGCAAGGGCCCTCCATATCTAGAAGGTAGGATTCACAATCACATACACATTGAATCAGAAAAGTAACTTCAAATTAATGCAAAAGCAAAGGTCTGGTTCACAACTTCTTCAATAATTAACTTAATACTTCCTCTCTGTTATCGTTTACAAAGAATACATATTTATATTAAATGCATGCTCAATTTGTTGAGACTTTCATGCGTACAGATCTGATGTTTAATCCTAATTCAAATATGAAACTTAAACAGGAAAAACATTATTCATCGATTTTCTATTTGGAAAGCAAATCGAGAAAACGTGTTGTGTCTCGACTCCTTGCTGCTATGTGTTGACCTGTCTCTTTGACCGTGTTGCTGTGCGATTTCTTTGATGAAATGGCTCGAGCGAATAGGAGGAGATCCATGAGGAGATCAATCCTCAACTACCCATATGCTTAGTTGTTTCATTAGCGCACCAGAACCTTGCGAACCATGGAGGTAGCTGCAGATTTACAAAATGGTTGCAGAATCATGTTAATTCTGTAGCTAATGCACTCTTTAATATAACAATAAGGAACATTAGCGCATATGAGAAATAAAACATGTAAGAGTTATTACCTTATCAAAATATATGATTTACTGCCTTTATTGAGTTGATAGTGATGATGAAAAAGAGGAAAATGGTGGAAAAAGGGTGTGAAAACAAAGCAGTTATGGAACTCCACACTCCCCAAGAGGATGAAGCATTTGTAGAATAGGAAGATTTTCCTTTTGAAGGTGGTGCAGATGACCTTGAAAAATAAGTAATTGATGAGGAATGCTATCAAGAGAAAGAAGAAAATACCATTGAAGAACATGAAGTAGTTTATAATGTCTCCAAATTGTGGGTTACTTGACGAGGTGGTTAGGAGGTTTTTCCAGAGCTTTTGTCATCGTGGTCATAGGAGCAAGATTACTGCATTGGTGGGCCCGAAGATTTTTATAGGAGTTTTATGGGTCTGACTGGGATCGCTTACCATATTTCATCATCGACATCAATTCTGCACAATTTTCTCTTGGTTTTGTAACGTTCTGATAGTTTCCGTACAATGGCGTTATTAATAGGCATATTTAAGTAATTATGCTTAAGGTGTTGTTTTGGGTTGACTACTTGGAAAAACACCTTAGTGTAATAGTTCATTGGAATCAGGACGAAAATATCTACAGGGAAGAATGATAAAAAGGGGCTTTGGGTGGCCAGTGTGACCACAAAGGCGAATTAAGCATTTTCTGGCTTTAAAAGTGACTTTAATTAGTTTATAAAAGTCACTTTATTAAATAAAGAAAGGAAAAGTGCTTTTAAATATTTAATTGGAGGGAAAAAGTATTTGAGTTATAAAAAAGGGAAATGAGGGATTTTTCCTCATTCATTTGTGCATCTGAGTTTTTGGAGAAAAGAGCTTCGCAAGCCTTTCCTTGAAGAGAAGCTTAGGGTTTTGGAACCCTAGCTGCCATAGATGACTTCAGTGTTGAAACTAAACACCCTAGTTGGATTTTAAAATGAAATCTTTCAGATTTCACCACTAGAATTCAAAGGAGAAAAATATTTCCTAGATATTTGAGCTAGAAGAGGTGTTATCAGTTGGATCTCTGATTTTTTGTTTTTCATTTAACATCTTTCAGGTTGAAGACAAATGCGTGGAGCCAAAGGTTCAAGTCTACGTTTGAAGCTAAGTCACTGTTGAAGTAGAGAATGACTCCCGCTCATTTTTTGTTGCTCAAATAGTATGAGGGAGAGGCTGGGTTTGAAGAGCAAGACAAAAGGACAAATTTTGGTCATTGCAGCTCGAGTTCCTTTGCCAAGAAGGTCGAATCTCAGTTCATAAGTGTTGAACAAGTTACGACACCCCTGGGTCGAAACTATTTAGTTGGAAGGACAAGTTTCCATCCTTGTTTATGGGCCATATCAAGTTCTGAGTGTGATGTTGAATCTTCTTCTCTAAAGGGCCGATTTTATGAAGTGAATTTATGGTTGTAAGGAGTATTAACTGGCTGGTAATTACCTTCAATTTAGGCATGCCACAACTTCTCCATATGGTTGGACATATTGCTGATGTTTCCATGCTTGAACTCTAAAGCCCAAGAACAATCATTTTCCTAATTCGTGGAGCCTATTCCTTCAGCAAATAAAGTCACGTTTGTATCAGTTGGGAGTTGCTATTTTATGATTTGTATGGATGGCCTCATCTCTACCTTTGACTGATATATAGGAGGTGGCACAAAAAATGAAATTTTCAGGTTACACTGCTACATTATTCTCTCTGTATTTGTTTGGTAAAAAGAAAAAGTTGTTCTAGTTTTTAATTTTATTATGTTATTGTCATGTACCAGCAATATATAAATTTCTGAGTGTTATACATGTCAGTTTGGTCTCTTTGAATACTCCAGCTAAATGCATATTGGCTACTGTGCATGTATTTTCTATTGGAGTTGCAAAAATGAACCTACAACAATGTGTATTTAAACTATTTGGCGAAAGGAATTAGTGAAAGTTTAAAGTATAAACCTAGAAAATTGCTGCAACTTTGAAAAATTATTGGAAGGGAATCTTACATAGTTGATGAAGAATATTACGAAGAAGAAGAAGAATCTCCTTTGCATTTTGAAAATCAAATTGAAGGATATATTGTTAAAGAAAGCACACATTCCCATGAAGACCAAGATGGGGGTAAGTTGTATGCCTTTCAAAGATCTCGTATTGCATGATGTATCTTTGAAAACTTTGAAACAAAATATTATGTGGAAAAATATTTTTAAATTCAAGATGATAGTGAATTTGACCCTTACCTTGCCATAAATCATTCCCTGGCCACCTCCAGTGGTAGGGATATCATCTTCTATGGTTTGCCTTTTTCTCACAGCTTCCATCAACATGGCCTTGGTTTGTGTTCAACCTAGGAACAAGGCTTTCTATCGCTGATGAACAAAAGGTTATGTAAGCTATGTAACCATGCATCAAATGTGTTAAGTGTGCCCAAATGGAATATGATGGTGAAAAGTTCCTCCATAATAAGTCTCCATCAGCCCAACCAAACTGGCTCTACACCGTTGTCCTTGCCTCAAACAATAAGTGCTTGAGAAAGCTAGAACAAGGTGCATCACCTTCAAAACTCTCCCCATAACCTGTAACTGCTACATGACGCAAGTATTTCTGTTGCGATGATGAGAGAAAACCCACAAAAATGTGGATTAAGACATGCATTTTCAGGTGTTAACAATGCCCATGTTCAATCCTTAGTATTTTAATATCAGAAAACAATGCATAAAAATATAGAAGACTGATTCTAGCATATGATCGAATGATGTTTTAAGGTGTCTTTACATGACATACTTTCCCAAGGCATTGAATTTTATATGGGATAAGCTAAGATAATTGTATTAATTATATCACAAAGAACTTGTTAACTGTTTTTGCAATCAACCCACTGATGTATGCTGAAAATTATGATTTCCTCAATTAAACACTTATAGAATAAGCTAAAGCTTCTTGTATTTGTTAGTTGTGATGTTGCACAATTGAAAATATATTATTATCATGATTAAAGTTTGATGGAATGTTAAGTGATAAGTGGAACTAGCTAAGGCCATATAACATGTCCCTTATCATTATAATATTCTTTTGGTGAAAGTGATACCTAGAAACAAGTCTTGAGAGGCTACAACCACATAATACATATTTTCTTTGGCTCACATGCAAGGTATTAAGGGGTATATAATCCTCCAATTTCACCTGCATTTTCCCTCAAACCTTTGTCGAACAATGTGCCCTTTAGAGAGGTGGTTCAGATATGGTTCAATGGTAAACTAGTGAAAGTTATGTCCATAGGCCTGGATTTAATTTGTTGGTGCTTGCAACCCCTTTCATCTACTTGGAAATTCATGTTCACCAAGAATCTATGATTCTATACCTAATGAAAGGCGTTAGAGAAAAAGAGCATGACCATAAGGGTTGGTAAATTCATTTAGGTGGCAAGTGAATATTTATCATGTTTGGGAACTCTTGCGAGGTATATTGACCATGACTCTGTAGAGGGGTTGATATATACTTCTTCTGGTAGGAAAATCTTGCACCAAGTTTATGCAGAGTTGAGAAACATAACTATGGTTAACTTGCAAAACAACTACTATATAAATTGGAGGAACTATAGGATAGAAAACACGTATTGGAATTGGGCGATGATTAAGGTTTGGAGTGAAATCTATCTCCTCCAAAGTCTACTAAGGCAAGGCCAACATGGGGTTATAGGGAAGATCTAGAAAAGGAGTTGAAGCCAAAACATTCTAGGACACTACAAAATAAGGGGTGAATAAGGCAAGGGTGTTTGTTATTGGGGTAGAGCAATACACAAACCTCTAGCAACAAGAAGCACTTTCACTACTTAGAAAGCATTAGGCCCTCCACGTGCCCTATGAGGCACATCACTCTTCCTTGGTCGGGAAGAGAGTAGAGGAGTTACACATGAAGGGTGGAACATAGGAAGCGTCAAGGAGCCCTAATGCAAAGGATCCCTCATCCTTATTCCTCTTCAACCAAAAAAGACACATGGGTATACATATTAGAGATGCATGGTACATTGATTTGAACTTAAACAAGAATGCAACAAAATACAGATCTAACCACAAATACATAGATGCAACATAAATAAGACTTCACTTCATTAATATCAAAGAACTGAAATATGCTTACAAACATAATGGAAATAAACTAGCTCGGGCGATGATAGCTTATCTCTGAAAGAGTTGTGGCGGTTACATGCCTCTGAAATATCTTACAATGAGGCTCGAAGGCCTATTTATTATTTAGAAACAATGGAAAACCCTAAATAGCCAAAAACCTAACCCTAGGAGATGAAGCGCCAAAACTATGGGTCTCGTTTGGGTAAATTGGTACATGAACTTCCTGAGGTCGTAACTTTGGCATACGATCTCCGTTTGACATGCACAATACCTCGTTAGAAATATCTATCCGAGGACTACAACTTTCGACTAAAAAACATCTATCAAAAACTCATGTTTTCCTGTTTTCCAAAAAATGTCATTTAGGGCTCAAAACGACTTCGAAATTTTAGCTACCGAAAACTACTGAAAATAGTAAACTGTGCTACAATTAAGGAAACTAAAAAACTGAAAGAAACAATGGTGGGGGTCTAAGTGGAATAGGCGGGTGGCCACCAATATTCACTTGGATTAGTCCTCCCCCCTTAGGAAGCAATGACCCCCATTGCATTGAGTGCTTCCATGAGATGGGGAAACTTTTGTTGAAATTGGTCCTTGGTGAACAACTTACCCTGGAGAAGGAGTTGGTCTGCTTTGACAACTCGATATAGCTGGATCCTTTGTTGGTGAGTGTTCTTGATCTGTGTGTCCATGATTCGATCAGTTGTGGCCCATTCCATGCAGTCTGGGTTTAACTTCATTAGTGTGAGTTGTTATGCAATGTCGGATATGTCCAGTAATGGTGGAAAGTATGGAAAGTATGGCCTAAGGAAGTCCACATTGAACACTGGGTGTGGGCCAAGGAATGGTGGAATGTTGAGATCGAAAGCATTGTCCCTTACAACCTTGATGATGGAGTATGACCCATATCGGAGCAACCAAAGCTTATAGTGGGACCTAACGAGGTGCTCCTTCTGCAAAAGTAGCCAAACTTTGTCGCCCACTTGGAACATGTGTGGAACCCAACGATCATCATGTCGTTGCTTGTACTTAGCATTTGCTTTGTCCAATATGTCATTGGACCTGTTGGCGGATGTGCTCAATGAAGTTGTTAGCCTTGTCAACTTTGGAATGGACATGACCAAAACTGTTTGAGTCGATGCAAATGGTTTGGCCACATCAATGGGACAGTGGCTGGAATCCCAACCCCACCTGAAAGGGCTTGTGGCCAATTGAGCTATGGAGAGCTATGTTGTAGCTATGCCAGACATAGGGGAGGCTTTCGTCCCATGTGCATGGATTCTTTGAGTTATACATGCGTAGAATGTGTACGGTCATCCTGTTGATGACCTCTATTTGGCCATCAATTTGGGGGTGGAAAGCCGTGGACTTAGTGAACTTGGTATCCAACATCGACCAGAGACTTGACCAAAATGTACTTAGGAACCTGTTGTCCTGATATGAGATAATGGACTATGGGATCCCAACGTGTACATCCCAAAGTTTACCCACACTCATTCAAAGAAGAGCTTAACAATGGATTTTTTTGTGATACTCTTCTTGCACGCTGCCAAAATGACTATCTTAGAGAATCTGTCGATGACCACGAAAACATAGTTGTTGCCATGCTTAGTAAAAGGGAGGCCCAACATGTAATCCATGGAGATGGATTCCCAAGGTTGACTAAGCGTAGGAAAATGAGTATATAGGCCTTGCTTCTTGACGGTCAGTTTGGCAATGGCATAGGCAGTGCAAGATATGATGTACTTCCCAACACCTTGTCGAAGGTTCGATCAATAAAAATACTTTTGTAGCATTGCCACTGATTTCTATACTCTGAAGTGTCCAGTGAACCGACTGTAGTGTGCCTCCCAAATCATCTTGGTATGTTCGCTTGAAGTAACACATAAGTGTCCCAGGTGACATAACAATATATCCTGGAGGTGAAAATTTGGAACTTTCCTTCTAGGAGTGTCTGATATGTGTTGCCGAATTATGGATCGCTCTCGTACAAATGTGACCAACCCGAAGTCTCGTGCCCACAAGAGTTGAGCACAGTGGTCAGCGCCATGACTAACAATCATATGAGGTAGTTTGCAACATTATTGGTGCTTCCCTTCTTGTACTTAATGCTCAAATGGAACTGTTGTAGGTGTGTGGACCATTTCTGATGGTGATCGTTCTAAAACTTCCCTTGTGTTTGTATGAACTGCAATGGTCAGTGGTCTGTGTGGATGACTGTTTCCTTCCCTAGAATGCAATGTTTCCATTGTTGGTAGACCTGCACAATGGAATACATCTCTTTGTCATAGGTGGGATACTTTCAGATTGTGTTTGAATGTGTCTCACTATGATATGCCACTGGATGCCCTTGCTGAGTAAGAACTGCACCAATAGCATATTCAGAGACATCTGTCTCAATCTCAAATGGTTGTTGCAGGTCTAATAATGCAAGCACTGGTGCAGAGTAGAGGTGATGCTTCAAATCAGAAAATGCTTTATGTTGGGATTCAAACCAAAAGAATTTTTCTTTTGCTCCACCCTTGGTGACTTAACTCAAAGGCCAAGTGATATGAGAGAACCCCAACATGAACCTGCGATAAAAATTGGCAAGACCTAGAAAGCTACGGAGCTCCGTTAGAGTGGTTGGAGCTGACCAATCCCAAATTAATTCTATCTTGGCTGGGTCCACATGGACAACCCTCTCATCAATGATGTACCTCAAATATTAAACTTGAGTAATACTAAAAGTGCATTTCTCCAAATTGGCACACAACTTGTGTTGTCGTAGAGTTTGGAGGACCTGTCGGATATGACAGAGGTGCTCTTCTCAAATTTCACTGAAGATCAATATTTTCATCCAAACACACCACCACAAATGAGTTGGTGAAGGGTCATAAGATGTCGTCCATCAGCCTCATGAAGGTTGCGGGGGTATTTGTCAACCCAAAAGGCCTGAACAACCATTCGAAATGTCTTGGATTTGAAGGCAATCTTCCACACATCGGAGGGTTCGATTGGTACTTGGTGTTCCAAAATTCAAGTCAATATTGCTGAAATATTTGGGCCCCTTGAGTTGGTCTAGAAGGTCATCAATTCGTGGGATTGAATACCTATTTCGGACAATGATCTTGTTCAACGTTCGATAGTCAATACAAGGTCTCCAGGTCCCATCCTTCTTCTGTACCAACACAATCGGGCTCCCACAGGGTGATGAACTTGGCCTGATGTGCCCTTTCTGCAACAAATCCTGAATTTGCCTCTTAATTTCATCATTCTCCATAACAGAGCATCGATAGATCAATCCATTGGGCAACGATGCACCTAGGGTCAGATCAATGGAGTGCTTGACTTGACAATGTAGAGGTATTCCTGTGGGTGAGGTGAAGATGTCTCTGTACTCCACGACTTTGGCCATTTGTTGTTGTTGTGTGGAGGAACCCTGTTTGGAGGTCGTGGCCATAATCTTCTTCTTTCTTTGAGGGTGAATCATAAGGAAAACAAATTTCCCAGTCTGGGAAATTATCTTACTGTATTGCTTTGTGGTGATCAAAGGGATGGTGGTAGGCGACGCTACCTCTGGTATCCTGTAGAACTTATTGCCCAAAGTAATAATAACAGTGTGGGGCCTAGACTCATACACAACATTTCGCTTCCACAAGTATGGTTGTCCTAATAATACATCACAAACTTCAATAGGAGCAACATCACACAATACCTCATCTATGAAGATCTTGATGTTGTAGAGAAGCGACATTACTGGTTGACACGAAGATCTCGCCCTTGGTGAAGCCAACCGATGGTGTACCACTGTGGGTGTACTGTGGTCAGTAGGTCCAGTCGCTTCACACCTTCTGCTAAAATGAGGTTCTTTTGGCTCCCGTTGTCAACAATGAACTGTAGTGGAGAACCCTTCACCCACATCTGGGAGTAGAAGAGGCACTCCCCCTCCTCTGGATCTTTAGGCTCATTCTTCTATATCTTGGTGGTGTTAATGGTGGCACCGGGCTCCACGCCAATAATTTTCTTCCCTTTGTCAGGTTCTAACTTAGAGTCAAAACATGCATCTGATTCGGAAGCCTTTAGCTTAGCCACCAGTGACTGCTTGGCCCGACACTCACTTGTGTTGTGAGTGGGGCTCTTATGGAACTCACACCATTTCCTCGCGTCCTTCTTTTTCATCGTGGTGTTTTTATTTGCTTGCGGCTTCGATGGGTTGTCCTAAGTTGCCCCACCTTGACTTTGTCCTTTGTTCTGCGGCTTGGGGGCGCCTTTCCTTTGCTTTGGATTCACAGATCCAAAGTCTGGTTTTTCTGTTTAAATCTTGGCTCAATCTTGATAACATATTGCTAAGCAGCGCTGAGCGAGGAGATGTTCATGAATTCTATCTCATTTTGGATGTACTTATCTAGACAACCGCAAAACTTGAGTACTAAATGTCGCTTAGAATCCTTGATACCCAACTTCGTGTGAAGGGTATGAAAAAAATTTGTTAACTCTGGCACATCTTGGTCCCTTCCTTGCCACAACGTGGTGAAATTTATGTATTTATCTTCATATCTCCTGATAGGGTAATACTACTCCTTGGTGGTGTCTCGGAAATAATTCCAAGTGGGTTTGACTGTGAATAGTTAGGGTTCACTCTCGTCCCTCTTCTCACAGTAGGTTTCCCACTAGTCCTTGACGTGGGGGGCGACTTTGAGGAGTGCAAAAGTAATATTTCCCTGGTTGGAAAAGTCATGAACTGAGAAATATCCTTCTAGTAGATTTAACCATTTATCTACAACATCCACATTTATTTGACCTTCAAATATGGGGATGTCAAAGTTAGCTTGGACCTTAGAGGGAGTGGCACTCCTAGAGTGGCTGCCTGAAGAAGATGCGTCACCTATGGGTAGTCATCGAAGGATCTGTTAAAGAATCAAGGGCAATGATGTATATTAGGATTCTTCTCGACTTTATAACAATTTGTGAAGCACTTTTACAATTATCTTAGCTTGATCTTCTTCTTATTATTAGTGTGTGTGTTTCATCAAACTGCTACCAAAAACATAAAGTCAAGAAGACAAATATTGGCTCTCTGCTAGAACCAAAACCTCTCTTCTCTTGAGAGGAAGACCTTTCAGTAGGTTTGACCTTATTGGAGCTTTTTATTGATCAATGCCAAACCCTAGACCCTTGACTAAAATATCCTTGAAGCACAAGTCAAGTCCTTCCTCCTCTCTGCACTTGGTTTCCCTGACACTTTGTCTTCCTCCTTCCGGCACTTCGTTCCCCGACACTTCGTCCTCCTTCTTCTGACATTTTTTTTCTTCCTTCTACTGTTGATGTATCTTGTTTCACTTGCTCTAGAAGAGACACTTGTGATGAGTCCCTTCCCTTATGATGATCCCTACCTCCTCCTTGACCAAATGAGCTCTTCCTTGAGGTGTAGATGTAGACTTGGTAGGATTGTTTTGCAGCCCTAATTCTTGCATTTGTGGGAGGCTTGCTTGATGTAATATAGTTCCTCTCTCCTTCGCTTGGATGGGAGGCCTTATAGGCATAGATTCAAGCCCAAACAATGAGATATGATTGAATGTAATTGTTGTTGTCATAACCGCAAGCAACCCTCATTTTCCTTCGCATGTGTGACTGGTATTGGCCCTAGAACAGTCCCAAAACCTTCGTTGCCCCTTCTATCTTCTTCGCTGCACTTGGAGGCTCCTTCTTCGTCCTTCACTCACCTTTTCTTGGCTCCTTTACTTCACTGATTTCAGAGGTAGATGAATGGGACATTAGAGGAGTGGACAACCTCTATATATAGAGGATTGTCCCTCCTTTAGGCTGACTTGTCCCTCCTTTAGGCCGACTTGTCTTCATATAATGGTGCCATTACTAGGAGGAGGCTTGACTTTGCTTGGAGGTGTATTCTTTGACTCACATACATAAATATACGTGGTGTAACATTCCCTTAAGGTATTCAACATAATTCTTTTGACTCTTTGACTCACCTATAGAACTTTAACATGTGCTAGACCTACATCAATGAGGAAGAAACTCATTGACATATATTATAAAAATAATATTTCTTTTCTTGAATAAATACAAATATCAAAGGTACATTTATGAAGACCGAACCTAGATATATTTCCTTCAACAAGATCTGGGCAAAGTAGTCCATCATCACGTTCCTCTGTTGCTTAAGGGCTTCTTCGAGCAATATTTGAAAGTATCTCCTACTCCCTCGTCTTTATTTTCTTCCGCCATGGGAGGCCATCAGGGTTTGCTAGGCTGGTCTTGCAAGGATTCAACCAGTTTGAGCCCTAACTCCTTATACCCTGACCTCGTTGGGCACATGCAAAGAAAAACAAAGAAAGATCAGATTGCTCTAATACCACTATGTTGAAGCCCCAAAAATCGGGTCTACAACAAGGGGGACGGACCTTGGTTGGCAGCTCCTTATCCGTTTGGTATAGTGGGTCTGACTAGGGATATGGGACTAGTTTCCCAATTTGTGAGTGTGTGTGTGTAGAATTTTATGTTTCTGATCTAGTGATTCCTAATTAAGATGTTCTAATTCTAACTTTAATCTAGTGCTATGCTATTGTATTCTAATAAGCAGAAAACATCTAAGTCTATACTAACCCGGGGTGTAATTCTTCTATTATGCGATCTAAAAATATTTCAAATAACAACTAGTAATAAATATCATTCAGCTATTATGAGAAAATAATTCAATAAAGATGAACCACTTCGTAAAAAAAGTTAGACGAAACAGTTGTGAAAAACATATCGCATAATGGGCTATTCACACATTAAGCATAAATAAATAGCTATCATCGCACAAAAGTGCCAAATGATAACTCAGGCATTCGCGCATTAATATATAAACAACTAAAACTGAATATCACTTTAACACATAAGCAGAAATGGTTAAGAGATAAAAGTACCATTTATAACTAGTCCTACTCATGAGCTTCAAGCGACAATGATTTATCTCTCCTTGATCTAACATCCACTAAGAGTATAGAAGTGCAACATTACTAGCAGATATTAAATTCAAACATTAACAAATCATGTTCCATTCATTCATCAAAACCTCCTCGGAGGGTGCAAAAGTGCATGTTCTGAGGACAAGCTTTTGACGAATTTCTGGACCCTTCTCTAAATGCATGAGAAGGGTTTAAGTACTACTAACTAAAACTAAAAATAAATTTTTACAAAAATTCAGGATGCGGTTTAAATGACCGTCCTTTTTCTAAGCAAAAATAAAATAAAACTATTTCTAAAATTAAATATAACATCTAACTATTTCTGTATTTGATCCTTGATATCGCAAGCATTTAACATTGCCTGAGAAGAGTCGGTCGACCGACTTCAACTTATAATTGTGCTGTGAAACGGAATTAGCAAGATCTGGCGCCATCTTTTCGGCAGAATCTATGACGTATTTGGGAATCATTCGCTGACTATGTGACTTTACCATGTATGCCCAATATTATTCCCAATTTAACTTGATTAACCCTGAAATTGCTTCTGCCTTTTCTTTAGCTTTCTGTTTCTAGCGTGGCCTCTTGCAATTTTTTGGGGTTTGCAGATAACTGAGCAATTGGAAGCTTTCCTTTTTGAGCAATTTTCTCAGCGATGCGCGATTAGTGCTAGGCGCTAATCGTGCATCGGAAACTGCCTCTGTTTCTTGATTCGGGCTTCCTTGATGCGTTTTTCGCCTTTTGCACATTTTGGGAGATATAAAGCTCAAACTTTGTGAAGATAATGATTCCTTAAGCTCTTGACCCGAGTCTTAAACTTTTCATCTCTGTCATCAACACTGTCCGTGTATGTGGGAATTTGGGGCCTTGCTGATTTCCAATGCAGGAATGAATGAGCTCACTCTGTAACTAATGTTTCAGCCAACCTTGATGGGCCTGTAGTAGCCGCAAATCTCGTTACCTTAGGATTCTCTTCCTCAGGTAGGTTAGGTGTGCCTTCCCAGATGGAAATTGGACTATTGCCTTTCTTCCTCATATTATCCTGCATATTGTCTTGTATAACCTTTTGTTCTTCGTTCCTGCAGTTTACAAATGAGGTGAAAGTAATGATAAAAATAATGACAGGAAAGATTTAAATGCCAAAGATGCAAAAACATGCCAACTTACGTGAACTGGCTCCTTGATAAACACAAAACCATATTTTATTAACAACTGGCATATAACTCATTAATTATCATTAAAACGCGTGACCAGTTCTTGGTTTATGGAAAAAGCTTTTTCTTGAATATTGAGCCAGGAAAATCTGCGATGGAATGATTCTGCGGTTTGCATCGCAGTATCGCAGCATCGTATTATCGCAATTCTGGCTGCATCGCAAGATCGCAAGATCATAATATTGCATGATCGCATGATTGCTGCATCGCATTATCGCTGCATCATTTAATCATTATGTGTATTTTATGTGTTTTTGCGATATGCGATATCGCATATCGCATATCGGCGATTTTGAGGTTTTCCAACATGAGTGCT
Organism: Pinus taeda; assembly: GCA_000404065.3. Taxonomy (NCBI): domain Eukaryota; kingdom Viridiplantae; phylum Streptophyta; class Pinopsida; order Pinales; family Pinaceae; genus Pinus; species Pinus taeda. The sequence goes on along the minus strand of APFE030617166.1, from coordinate 26,005 downwards.
CATTGATGCATGCGATGCGATGGAGTTTCGCGTCGCAATCTCACATTGTTTAGCTCATAAGAAGGCATCCTATCATTTTTTGCGCGATGCGATATTTCTTAAGGAGTGACTTTACTTCCTTTATCATGAAACTTAAGCTTTTTAGATTTTTCAAAGGTATTTTCCTAAGTCCATGATGGTAAGCTTTATCCAAAAGGAAGTATAAGCACTAAGTGATTTTTTTTTAAAGATTTTTAACTAAGGGTCTCCACTTATTTAGTATTAGCAATAACACTATATAAAGAGGGGGGTTGTTGGTGGCCACAACAATTGGCGATTCACTTGGAAGAACCAGTTATCTATGTTTTTCTATTGAATTTTCTAAACTTCCAAAACATAATTTTTTTTAGAAAGTTAAACTTTATTATGGAAAGATAAAGTACATTATGCTCTAACCTATCAATGACATTTTGTTTCAACTATTTTTTACTTTGATTATTTTCTTCCTCTAGCTAGTCCTTGTATTTACATTAGTCATTACTTGGTCTGTAAAGGTAAAACAAAGTCTTCTCTGTAAACCAGTTTTAAATATGCTCATTTGTCGTAGGTAGAGCCTCTACTGCCAGCAGGCGTTTATATCCTCGATAGGGTTACCTATTACCTAGCAATGATCCTGTATCCTACTTAAAGCAACCTACAACTCTCAAAGAAGAATCCATATCCACACTTATTTCTTTGATTTTCTTTTACTCTTAAAGAACAATGTCTTGGTTTGATAGCCAATTTATGACATAGTCATTCACTTCATTTATAACTTTGCTGAACAAGTTGGCTCGTGATGAGACCCCTTGCCTTTTGATTGCAACAATCTTGAGTCATTGCCCTGTTGTGGTATGCAATATTTGGCAAAGCCAACAAGTTATAATATCTGTGATTATGATAAGCCAGCTCGTGATGAGACCTCTCGTTCTTCAAGATGAAGTGTATCCTTGGATTGTTCCTTTGAAAGTAGTGATTTCCTTAGCAAGGAGGAAGTCATTATTTCCTTAAGATAGCTCTGGACGACAATAGTAGAGTTTTTGGAAATCGTTGTTCTACAGAGAATCTTTATTTTGTTATTGATACCTTTCATTGCACTGATATAAAACAATTTCTTCACTAAAGTTTGTTTTCATCAAACTTTATGAAGTTGAAACTAGTATCATATATAGTTTAGAGTCTTTAACTATATCTTTCAATAATAAAGATCAATTTTCCAAAAGATTTGCTATTTGTACAAGCGAAAAATCAAAATATGAAAGAGAAATGGTATCTTATTCGTAAATGCCTAATGTAACCATTCAAAACTGGTTTTATTATGAAAATAAAAACAATTACTCTACAAAATAGAAGAATAATCTACTATGGAAAATATTTCTTGAGAATTTGTGCGTTAACAGGCAAAGAGTCTCTTTTACCTGCTAAATCATGTAACATAAACGTTGATGGACCTATGACTTCTATAATTTGAAAAGGACCAAGCCACATTCTTTGAAATTTTGTATGTTTCCCTTTCTCTTCATGAGCCTTGTCCCATTTTAAAACTAAATCTCCTATCTAAAAATCTTTTCTGGTCATTATGTTTGAATCAAAAGAGGATTTTACTAGTGCTTGATGATGAGCATGGGTTTTCTTAGCCTGTTCTCGTTGTTCTTCCAATTTGATTATTTCCATTTGTCTTAGCTGTAGGGAAGAAGTTGGTACTTCATCAATGTATTGAACTAGAGACAAAGAGGGAATTGCTAAATGAGTCGGAAGAACCACTTCTTTCCCATAAACTAAATTAAAGGGAGAAGTGTCGATGGAAGCTTTTTGCCTTATTTCGTCTGCCCACAAAGCATATATTAAAGACTTATGCCAATTTTTATGATTTTGGTCAACTGTTCATTTGATAATCCTGACTAGGTTTTTATTTGTAGACTCAGCTAACCCATTGCCCTGTGGGTAATAATTGGCTGAATATTTAAGTTTGAATCCACTTTTAAGTGCAAATTCAGTCATTGCATTTCCAGAAAAGTATGATGCATTATCAAACATTAAAGTGGAAGGCAATCCAAACCTGGTGATTATAAATTGATCTATGAACTCAATGATATTTTGAGCATTAGTCGTCTTGAGTGGAACTGCTTCTACCCACTTAGTAAAATAATCTGTTGCTGTAAGGATATATCTATGCTAATTAGAAGAGTGAGGAACGATCTCACCTATTATGTCCAATCCCCACTGACTGAAAGGTTGCTCAATGTTAACTGGCTGTAGTGGCAAGGATGGCTTCTTTTGTCTCCCAACAGTAGTTTGGCAGACTTGACATTTCCTCACGTAACTGTGCGTCTTTGAATAATGTGGGCTAGTAATAGCCTGTGCGTAAGATTTTATGTGCACTAGCATCTCTAGCATAGTGTCCGCTTGCTGGCCCATCGTGGAGTTCCTGCAAAACTTTTTCAGCTTCAGATTTCTCAAGACATCTAAGGAGAACATAATCATAATTTATTCTAAAAAGAATATTATTTATAAGCTGATATTGTTTAGCTTTCAACCTTAGAGCTCTTTTCCTAGTATGGTCGAGGTGTGAAGGAGCATATCCGTTCTTAAGAAAATAAATGATATCGACATATAATGACTCAACATCGTTTAGGATTACCTCGTACATTTGTACCTCTGTAGATGGATTTTCGGAAATTCGCGACGCTCCAGCCAGGGTTTTGCAAAAGCCTTGACCTTTTACAATGTTTGCTGGTTCGATTTCAATGTCATATTCTTGTAAGGCAGTAACCTAATTGGCCCTTTTCTCACCCACATCCCTCTGTACTAGAAGATTCCTTACTACTGGAAACGGTACTATAATTTTTGTACGGGTTTTGAGTAGAAAAGGTCTGAAATATTTGATTGCTTTGAAAACAACATAAGTCTGTTTCTCCACATTTGAATAATTTAATTCAACACCCTGTAAATTTGAACTGAAAAAAGCAATTGGGGCTTCTGCCTTTTCTTGATTCGCTTGAGTGAGTATCTCAGCATATGACCTATCTGAGGCAAATGTATATAAAACAAAAGGCTCTGAAAAATTTGGAGTTGCTAAAGATGGAGCATTAATAATAGCTTGTTTGACCAGGTTGAATGCTTCGTGTTCATCTTGGCCCATTTAAAATTTGAGTTCTTTTTAATCATGGCTTGTAAAGGAGACACGATTCTTGAAACATCTGGAACAAATCTCTTTACAAATTTGATCTGACCAAGGAAAGATTGCATGGCTTTTTTGTTGTGAGGTAGGGATATTTCATAAATTTCTTTGATTCTGTCGAAATTGATGTGAATTCCAGATTTTGACACTATTAATCTTATAAGTTTCCCTTCATTTAATGCGGAAAAAAAAAAAAAAAAAAAAAAAAAAAAAAAAAAAAAAAAAAAAAAAAAAAAAAAAAAAAAAAAAAAAAAAGAAAAAAAAAAGAAGAAGGAAGAAGAAGAAAGAAGAAGAAGAAGAAGAAAAGATTTTTTCGAGTTAAGTGAAATTCCATACCTTAAACAACGTTGGAAGATTTGTTTTAAATCTCTAAGATGGTTGCTTTGCTTCTTGGAATACACGGTTATATCATCCAAATAAATTACTACAGATTTATTGAATAAACCTTTGAATGCGATGTCCATGGCTTTCTGAAATGTGGCACCAGCATTAATCAAACCAAATGGCATCTTTCGATATGCGTATGTGCCCCATTTTGTTCTGAATGTGGTTTTTAATTGATCATCAGGATGTACCAACACTTGATTGTATCTTGAAAATCCATCCAAGAAAGACATTAATTTTGAGCCCGCCACTGCCTGCAATATTTGTTTCATAGGTGGTAAAGCAAAATGATCTTTTTGGCAGGCCTTGTTAAGGTTTCGAAAGTGAATGCAAATTCTAATATCTCCGTTTTTCTTTCTAACAGGTACCATATTGGAAACCCATTTAGAATGTCTAACGAGAAAGATTATTTTGGCTTTCAATAACTTATTGAGTACAGTCTTTATCTGGTTTTCTAAATTGGGATGGATCTTTCTCAATTTTTGTTGGACAGGTTTTTCATTATCGATCATTGGAATAGTATGTTGGATGATGTAAGTGTCGTATGTTTTGAGTTCATCATAGTTCCAAGCAAAAACGTTTTTATATTGTCTCAAAAGACGAATATACGCTGATTTTTCTTCAGGGGCTAGGCCAAGGCCTAGATTAATGTTTTGTGGTTTGGCATCAGTTCCTAAGTTTACTAATTCGTAATTCAAATTTGAACTTTGGAGTTTTGAATTGGTAGACCTTTTAAACCGATCTTTCAAATCATACAGGTCTTCTAACTTGACCACTGACTTAGGTATAGTATTTTTAGTGCTATCTTGTTGCAATTGTTGATCATGTTGGTCTTCATCAATTATTTGATTGGAGTAGGATCCTTCAGATGTGAGGAAATTCATGATATCAGGATCGTCGTTGAATATTCTCCAATTTGTGATGTTATTAGGAATAGAAGGTCTAAAGATTAATTATATTGAGAATCTATCTGGACTAAAATCTTTTGAAGGAATGAGCATAGAAGCTACGCTGGCTAAAAGGTCCGCACTTCCATTTTGGAGTCTGGGAATTGATGAAATATTAAATGCTATAAAATGCTCAGTCAGATCTTGAACTAAAGATTGATAATGTTTTAAATGACCTGATAAAGTGTATAGTATTACGTACCTATTTGACTACAATTTCAGAGTCTCTGAAAACTTGGAGGTACTTGACGTCTAACCCGATTGCTTTGTACAATCCTTGGACTAAAGCCTCATATTCTGTTGTATTGTTAGTGCAACCAAATTCGAGTTTGCATGTTAACATAATTTTATATCCTTCTGGACTAATTAGCACGCATCCTGCTCCTGCTCCTTCATTAGATTTCGAACCATCAAAAAATAATTTCCAAAACAAAGATTTATTTACAGGACTATCTAAAAAATTGATACATTTTGAACTATCTGTTTGAGAAAAATTTTCAACTTGGGATAAAACATAATGTTCTAAATAAGGTGACATATGAGCATTAAAATTGCCGAGGAAATAATTCACTGAGTAATTGCCAATAATGCTATTGTTATATGCTACTGGTTCATTTTCCCCCTCTAATTCCGTTACTATGTATTTCTGATGTAGTTCTCGGTCAACTTTTATTTGATTTGGTTTACTATTGTAAGGTAGCCACACGTGCGACCAGTCAGTTGTGAAGTATCCATGAAGTTTTCTTGACCAATCCCTGCTAAGAATTAAGCCATAAAATTCTGGAATATCAGCAACTAAAATGTCAATAACTTGACATACCTTTGGGTTGGATGACAACCTTATGGTTACTTGATTTAGTTCGCCAATCACTTCGACTTGTGACTGATCTAGCTGAACTATGCACACAATAGATTTTTGTGGTTGAACGTTTAACTTAGTACATATGGACTTTGGTAAAATATTCGATGAAGCTCCAAAATCCACTAAGCAATTATGTACATTCTTATTGAAAATTTCATAAGTAAGGAGAAACGGGGGAGTATGAGATCTCGATCTTCCTCCAATTAAAGCGATGTCAGTTGGATCAATCTTGTTGGTCGCATTAGTTGGAGGTCTTCCCATGTTATGGGAAGCTTGAGAAAGTATAGCGGCCGACAAAGGTGCAACTGGCACAGCATGTAATTCTTTCAACATTATCTTTTGTTGGTGCTTTAACTTGCTCAATTCATAAAGAGTGATATTGGCCCTAGTCTTTTTCATGTCTTCTATAATATTGTACTCCATTTCATCCGAAACGATCAGCGTTTTAGATGGAGTTGATGAATCTGTTTGGACTGGGCTGGTTTGGGTCGCTTTAGATGTCATTTTCTTTGTTGCGACTTTATCCTTTGTTGCAGAGCTTGCGCTCTTTGGCTTGGGGATAGTTTGGGGAGGATCAAGCTGATTTCTACTTCGTGAGCTAACTGGGAATACTTCTTGATCTTCTCCTTGTGGGAGGATGAAATCCCACATTCCTTGTAATTCTACAACTTCTTCTTCATCGGTTTTCCCTTCAGTGGCAATTTCATCTTCCTCTTCTTCGGATTCAGCACTTGAAATAGCATTGGGAGGCTTTGAATCCGTTGAAGGGCTTCTTTTAAAAGCTCTGTAAGGCTTTTTTGAAGAAGTTTCTGCTACTTGCTTTTTGATGTCGACCATTTCATTGGACATAGTCTTCAGAACTTTTTGCAATCCTTCCAAATCGAATGGATCTTTCGCTTGTTTCTTCTTGGAGTCTTCTTTGAAGGTGACTTTCTTGGATTTCCGTTCCTCTATCGCGGATTTCTTCTCTAGGGCTATTATACATTTCTCTACTGTTATTGCTTCTTTCATGTTTTCGATTAAAGTTGTTTTATTAGCCCTGTCCACGAAGATTGCTATCTTTGATGGTAAAGCAGTGATATACCATTCACTTCGCAGTTCTTCGCTAGGCTGAGAAGCAGTAGGAATTTTGTTTAAGATTTTATTGAACCATAAATTGAAATCTTTGATAGGTTCCCTTGATTTGGACCTAAGGTTGGATAGGTCATTGATTAGGGTTGTCGTAGCCCTATCATCACCAAACTTGGTCAGGAATTGTTCTTGGAAGATATCCCAACTAGTGATAGATCCAGAGGGTAATGAGAAATACCATGATCCAGTTGTTCCTTGCAGAGTATAAGGAAAAAGTTGAACAACAACATCTTCATTGGTCACCCCATTGAGATTAATGGACATCATAAAGTTGTTTATATGCTCTTCTGCTAGCATGCCTGCCTCCGGATTAAACTTAGGCAGCCATTTCTTAGGATGGGCTGGTATTTGACTCAAGGGTGCAGGCATTAAGACTGCCCCAGGGTTGTTCCATGGAGTTTGGACCATCGCTGATCTACTAACAGGGGAAAGTGCAGAAGATGATCCCTGAGGTTGGGAAGATGAGGGTATTACGATTGCAGATGATTTAGGAGGAGTTGTGAGGGTTCCAGTGGGTGGATGAACGATGATCTGAAGTGGAGGAGTGGATGGTTGACTTCGCAGTGGAGAGGTTCAGATGGATGATGATGATGAAAGAGTCTCACTATCGGACTCTTTAGGTGATTTCCTTGCTCTTTTTCTTTTTGGTAGAGGTAATTTGGTTGGTTGAACGCCAAACTTTTCACTCTTCAATCTGGTCAAGGGATGAGCAGGGTTATATTGCGAAGTGACGCTGCCTTGATATTTATCAGATCTTTGAGGAGAAATAGAAAATCGTTGAAATTTGTGAATCAGAGACTCAACTTCAGGAGGTTCGATAGTAGATTGTTCTGAAATGTCAGGGTTTGTAGCAGCGGTTGATGCTCTAGTGACTTCCAACTCTGGGTTTAAGTGTAATGGAGAAGTCGGGGGAGATGGTGAGGGTGAGTTACTCTCAGAATGGTATTTAGATTTATATTTACTTGCCATTCATAGTTCGGCCCTCCTTCTAGCGCAAAATATGTTGAAGCCCTGAAAATCGGGTCTACAACAAGGGGGGTACCCGCCCGGTCCGGACCTTGGTTGGCAGCTCCTTATCCGTTTGGTATAGCGGGTCCGACTGGGGATATGGGACTAGTTTCCCAATTTATGAGTGTGTGTGTGTAGAATTTGATGTTTCTGATCTAATG
>APFE030617166.1:0-18293 GCA_000404065.3 Pinus taeda | reverse complement strand
TCTTGTTTCCATTCATTCATCAAACCCCTCGGAGGGTGCAAAAGTGCATGTTCTGAGGACAAGTTTTTGATAAATTTCTGGACCCTTCTCTAAATGTATGAGAAGGGTTTAAATACTACTAACTAAAACTAAAAATAACTTTTTACAAAAATTCAGGATGCGGTTTAAATGACCGTCCTTTCTCTAAGCAAAAATAAAATAAAACTATTTCTAAAATTAAATATAACATCTAACTATTTCTGTATTTGCTCCTTAATATCGCAAGCATTCAGCTTTGCCTGAGAAGAGTCGGTCGACCAACTTTAGCTTATAATTATGCTGTGAAACGGAATTAGCAAGATCTGGCGCCATCTTTTCGGCAGAATCGATGACGTATTTGGGAATCATCCGCTAACTATGTGACTTTACCATGTATGCCCAGTATTATTCCCAATTTAACTTGATTAACCCTGAAATTGCTTCTGCCTTTTCTATAGTTTTTTGTTTCTAGCGTGGCCTCTTGCAATTTTTTTGGGTTTGCAGATAACTGAACAATTGAAGCTTTCCTTTTTGAGCAATTTTCTCAGCGATGCGCGATTAGCACTAGGCGCTAATCGCGCATCGGAAATTACCTCTGTTTCTTGATTTGGGCTTCCTTGATGCATTTTTCGCCTTTTGTGCATTTTGGGAGATATAAAGCTCAAACTTTGTGAAGATAATGATTCCGTAAGCTCTTGACCTAAGTCTTAAACTTTTCATCTCTGTCATCAACATTGTCCGTGTATGTGGGAATTTGGGGCCTTGCTGATTTCCAATGCAGGAATGAATGAGCTAACTCTATAACTGATGTTTCATCCGACCTTGATGGGCCTGTAGTAGCCGCAAATCCCATTACCTTAGGATTCTCTTCCCCAAGCAGGTTAGGTGCGCCTTCCTAGATGGAAATTGGACTCCTGCCTTTCTTCCTCATAGTATCCTGCATACTGTCTTGTATAACCTTTTGTTCTTCGTTCCTGCAGTTTACAAATGAGGTGAAACTAATGATAAAAATAATGACAGGAAAGTTTTAAATGCCAAAGAATCAAAAACATGCCAACTTACGTGAACTGACTCCTTGATAAACACAAAACCATATTTTATTAACAACTGGCGTATAACTCATTAATTATCATTAAAACACGTGACCAGTTCTTGGTTTATGGAAATTCTTTTTCTTGAATATTGAGCCAGGAAAATATGCGATGGAATGATTCTGCGGTTTGCATCACAGTATTGCATATCGCAGCATCGTATTATCGCAATTCTCGCTGCATCACATTATCGCATTATCGCAAGATCGCAAGATCATAATATCGCATGATCGCAAGATCCCATGATCGCTGCATCGCATTATCACTGCATCGCAAGATCGCAAGCTCATTTAATCGTTATGTGTATTTTATGTGTTTTTGCAATATGCGATATGCGATATTGCATATCGGCGATTTTGAGGTTTTCCAACGTGAGTGCTCATTGATGCATGCGATGCGATGGAGTTTCGCGTCGCAATCTCGCATTTTTTAGCTCATAAGAAGGCATCCTATCATTTTTTGCGCGATGCGATATTTCTTAAGGAGTGACTTTACTTCCTTTATCATGAAACTTAAGGAGTGCACGCTGGGTGACCACCCAGTAGTAGCAATAGCACCAGCATCTGAGCTATATCCTGCACTTTCATAGTAAGCAACACCTGAGATGAAAAGATGAAAGTGGTCTCATTATAGAAGTGGTTTACCCCGTCCCTTGATAAGTCCGATAGAGTTGAAGAAAGTTTCAACCCTATATTATGAGGTTAGGTTTCCCCATTCTGTCTTCATCTAAAATTTAGAAAGTAGTTGTTTCTCTTTGCCCTTGAGATAAGCAGAAAAAGTACCCTTGAAGTCACAAGTGGATATAAGCGGTCTCATGACACATATATAGAGTATCAATGTTAAGACTTGATATATTATTTGAATGGGATCATCAGGAAAATCCCTCCTATCGGTCAACCGACGGGTCTACGCTACGCTTTTGGGGTCCGCTCGCCCTCGTGTTCTCTCATGGAGGTTTTTCCCTTCTTCTCCCTCGTCCTCTTAAGAAGGAATATACCCATGCTATCCTTTAATTAGAGAGATAGGAGCCTTGAGAGAAGCTCAAATTTCCCTCCGGGGGAGCTCAGATCTAGCTCAGATTCCCCTGTCCTATCCTAACAATAAGAGAGATAGGAGATAACGAACATTAGGATCATGATTAGCGGTAAGTTCCCCTTAGCCTTGATTGATTTGATAGCATTGTTCCCCTCTTAATCCAATATAAGAGAAGCTCATGAAGTGGTTAAGAGAAGGTCATTAAGTCAGGTCATTGAGAGAGGTTATATCCGTATAAAAGTACCCTAGCTAAGTCTAATAGAAGAAGTGGTATCCTGAAGAAGCCCTATCTTATTAGGTTTACCGCCATATCTCCGTTTAGGCTTGTGGTGTCCTATGGAGCCAACAACCATCATTAAGTCAGAAGCGGATAGAGTTGTTCCCCTCTGCATCCAATCAATAGAAAGGTAAGTAGTGAAGCAATTATAGTAGTTGTTTCCCCTGTCTCTTCCTTAGAGTTTCAACCGATAAAGCAGTATCATGAAAGAAGCGATTTACCCTACCTTATATCTTCCAATCTTAATCCAACCAAAGGATAAGGAATAATTAAGTCATTTAGTCAAGTAGCCTGAAAAGAGGAGAAGAGAGGCTCATTTATTCAGGCACATCATATTTAGTTTCCCCTGTCCCTTGATAAGTAAGTCTGATTGAAATAAGCTAAAAAAATACCCTTTATATTGTTGAATTGAGGCCATAGTCTGAAGTCAGTCTCCTTGATAGAAAGTATATTGACAAATCACCTAGAGATATAAGACATATTTGCTTAATAACTTTATCTAAAATACAACCTATATCTTGATATAAGGAATGTGTTATATCAGCGGTATTCAGTCCTAACCTTGATATCTCTGTATAAAACACTTACTATCTTAAAGGACAATTACACTTTCCATCTCCTATAGCTTGATATTCGGATAAGGACAGATAAGCTGAGAAGTCCATTAGCGAGGTTACTTGCCTTCTCGTCGAGCTCGCTTCACTCAAGATACTCCCCTCCTCGAAGCTTGAAGCGGTATCCCTTTCTCTTGTCTCTCTCTAGCCTAACACAAGCATGAGTTTCCTACTCTTAGCCTAAGATATTTGGAGCTCAGAACAAGCACAAGATAAGTAAGAAATAGGAGCTCATATATAGTATTTACCCTTCCATTAGCCTTAAGACTTGATATCCTTATTAGATATCCTTAAGTCAGACCTTGATAAGTCTGATAGAAGTCGTGGTAAGTTGGCCTGTCCCTTGAGATATTCTATATCTCACTTTACTTGATCTATATGTGCTAGATTTAATGAAGAACTTTATATCCATAAATAGCCTATATATGTATATCAAGTATGTCGGTTATGAGGTCTCATTCAGTTAGGTCATTAAGTTAGAAGAAGCAGTTAAGAGACACATATATAGAATGAGAAAGCGGTATCATGAGGTGTCCTGCGGAGCTTGTCCTACAGAGCCCGTGCATTCCCTCCGGGGGTGTTCCCTCTTACCTATCCCCATCCCTTCCATAACAATTAGATAAGAGAGAAACTCAGGATCCGAAGAGTCTGAAGAAGCGGTATCAAAGCCTTAAAAGCCTTAAGAAGCAGCCTAAGAAGCGGTATTAAGTAGTTAGGTTTCCCCTGTCTCTTCTCTCTTTATCTGCCTTAAGAAGGATTGGGGAAAAGGCACATTAGGATAATGATTCTAGCCTAATTGAACACTCTTACCTTATTATAGGGCTTTGGCCTCTCTTTCCCCCTCTTACCTCGGCCTATACCCTCTGACCCTACCTCCCCCCCTACTCATACCCTCTGGCTTAGGGGACTGATATAGGGCAGGTGCATCCTGTCCTTATAGGGCCTTATCCCCTTCATATAGGGCAGGGGCTCTTTCCCTCTTGAGTCTTACCTAAGGCCTTGACCCTCCTACTCTTACTGCTACAAGAGCCTACTCTCCCCTTCTTATCCCCTCTTTCCCTACTCTTAGCCTAAGATCTAGGAGCTCATATATAGGTCAAATTCCTAACCACCTTGATATAACTCATTTAGTCCTATCCTTATTAGATTTTGTGAATCTTGCTATTGAACTAATATGCATTCCTCCTTGCCCTTGATAGACAGTATATTGGAAAAGAACCTATCCTTCAGATATAGAAATCCCTCATAACTTGATATCAAATCAAGCCCTTATCTTGCTATAAAGAATGACATATATCAAACTTTCCTTGATCTTGATATATCCGTCTATAAGGAACTACCCTTGCTATATTCTTTGATTTACGTACTAATATTGCTCTCAAATCTCACACCATAATCACATCGGTAACATAATCATATCAAACGCGACTCAAAGGGTACTGACAAAAGGCCTTGAGATAGAACGAGTGGATCTCTGACAATGTGGGTATCGTTTCTCCCTGTCAGCAATGGTGGTATACTTCAATCGTACTGGAGGGGTATATGACTGAAGGAACCTAAAGTTATAGAGCATTCATTGAGGACAGATACAAGGAGTTACCTACTCGAACCTCCTTACCCGAAGTAAGGGTCTTAGGGTTTCTCCTCGTGACCTGTCCTATCTCTATAGCTAGAGGGTGGCAACACCTTGAACATGTGTGTTTCAAGCACTATCTAGAAATAGAGAAACTAGGTTGAGCGGGCTATTTTAAGGGCAGGGACAAGGGCTGTATGAGATTGAGGTTTAGCGTAGCATTCCCTAATAAATGTCTCACTACAACTATTCTATTGTTCGATAACTAGGTCCTTTATATGGATGCATTGTCTGATAAAGTGTTCCTACTAGGTCGTATTGTCTGATAGAGTGATCCTACTAGGTCGTAGTTGTCGGTGACTCTCTTCGAAAAAGGCCGAAATAAGACGCACTCATTCTTACCCTCCTAATAGGGGTGTTCCTGCCAGGGGCTGTCCTCATACCCACTCATACCCTGATATAGGGTAGGGACATCTCCTCCTTATATGGCCTTGAACTCCTTATAGGGCCGAACCTATAACCTCAGACCTTTAGAGGGCCTTATCCCCCCTACTCTTATCCCCTCCTGGCCCTCCTACCTACTCTTTACCCCCTACTCTTAGGGCCCTTAGACAGAACCTACTTGACATATCAGAAATGCATTTTCTCGTCAAGAAAGAAAGGCTTATGATAGATTCCTTATTCGGGTGTGACTTCTACTCTGGGGTTACTCAAAAGAAGCCACTTTCTTCAGCAAAAATGCATTTGATCCCATTCATCTTAGGGATTATACCCTCCATCCCTCCTTATAGGGCAGGTGCATATCCTCCATATAGAGCCTTACCCTCTCCATATAGGTCCTATACCTCCCTACCCTCCATATAGGGTTATTCCCTCTGGACCTTATAGGGCCTTCCCTAGGCTAGACAAGTAGAGGAGACCATATAGTAGGGCCTTACTTCCTCTTAACTAGGGACACTCTTGACCACTCTATACCCTCTGACCTAGGCCTACCCTTCCCCTCCTTTTTTCTTGGCGTTGTGTGTAGGTGGGAAGCCCTTTTCCCTCTCAAAAGTGCTTGACAACTCTGACAGTGTCGGGGAATACAAACCTCTACTATAGAACATGAGTATACCCTCTTAACCCTAGGGGACTCTTATCATGGAATAGAACATCTTGTCGAGGAATAAGGACCTTTTCTCGGGGTACCTATTGGGGAATGCAGACCTTATACCTCAAACCTAGGGCAGGGGCATTGATAAGAGAGACAAGGAGACTCTATCACTTCTTAGGGAATTGAGACCTCGACTTTCTTAAGGGAATAAGACCAATCAATCTTGGAATAAGCCGTTGACTTTAAGGAACATTAGGCTCAAGCGGATAGAGTTTCAGCCTTAAGAAGCAGCCTAAGAAGCGGATAGAGAGTTCAAGCCCTATATAAGAGAGACAAGGAGACTCTCTCTCCTAACCTTAGATAGAGGTGCTAAGATCTAGATAAGAGACAAATAACAGTAGTCTATACCCTCTGAGTATCCCCTTCATATAGGGCCTTGACCTCCTGACCTTTCCCTCTTTAGGGGTGCCCTCCGGGGGCTGGACAAGCCTTCGTCTCCCGACATGACATATTCATTTAAGCCCTTGACCTACCTTTACCTAACAAGGTCGGACAAGGAGACTCTCTCTCTAGTAGCCTAACTCAGATATAGGAGCCTTGATATAGATACTTTGTTTCTCGGTGATGTTCCTAGGTGTTGGACCATTTTCCCTCTAGAAAATTCTAGGTGAATCTGGCAATAAGGAAGTTAGGAGCTCAGATAAGGAATCATGAGACTCTCTAACTAGCCTAAGGGAAAGATATAGGTCCTCTTACCGGAGATATAGTCCAGCTTACCCTTCATATAGGACTTGACCTACTCTTATTGTGTACCTCTCCCCTTCCCCTCTTACTTAGGGCCATACCCCTTACTCTGACGGGCCCAGAGACAAACCCTACTTGATATAGCAGAAGTGCTTTTTATCCCACTTTCCCTCTGGCCTAGGGGATTGATATAGGGCAGGTGCATCTCCTCCAAGCCTTTACCCTCCATATCTTACCAACTCCTACTCCCTCTTTCCCCTCCTACCTAGGCTCCTACCCCTACCTACCGCTACAAGGGTCCTACTCTTGTCCTCCTATATAGGCCCAGTTTGCTTCGCTCACTTTAGGTTAGATAAGGGGCATTGAGAAGTAGATCTAGTTTAAGGAGATAAGCCCTATATAAGGAATAGAGTTTAAGTAGCTAAGCGGATATAGTTGAAGCCCTTTACTTATAGCCTTAAGGAGAGGTTAAGATAAGCTCATTAAGTTAGGTCAGATAAAGGAGCTCAGATAAGGAATTAAGGCCTAACCTTGATATCAATAAGGAAGTTTGGAGAAGCTCAGAGATAGAGACAAAGAGAAAGAATTTTGGCATTGAAAGACAAAACCTACTTTATTCATCAAAAAGGCGTTGAATTGCTTGATATGCTTTTGGCATGACAGATTACTTAATTCGAGTTAAGGCTTCTCTATGGGGTTTCTCAACAGACCCTAATTTATATAGCAGAAATGAAGTTTATTGCCTCCTACCTAGGGCAGGGGCATACCCTATAGTCCGACCTACCTACTCTTACTCGATAGATCTTCCCTACTCTTTCCCCCCTACTTGAGCATATCCTTATCTACTTTTACCGACTCTTAATCTCCTAACCTTATAGGAGATCAGATAGAGAGTTGAAGTCCTAACCTTCATGAGGAGACTCTCTCTCTAGCCTAAGGATCTTCATCGGAGAATGGGAGAATGCATACATCCTGTTGGGGAAGGTGACCTACTATATTGGTGAATGCATCCAGTGTGTTTTAGCATACTTAGCTCTGAGGGAATAGGGTTAGTATGGTTAACTTTGGTAGGGTGCTTTGGCAGATGCGAGACATGGGCCGACTTAACCCCCTGGCAGACCAGTTCAATTATGTAACCCCACCTATAGGAATGAAGTAGCTCACCTGACTTCACGGCCCCTCACCCAAGGTTTAGCCATGTTGACTGGGGGTGTGGAGAGGGAAATTCTCATCATAAACCTGGCATAGTCATTGGTTATCAATTCAATATCTTAAGATTGGGAAATGAATTAATGAAAGGTGGTGTTTTCCGTCCAACCATATGAGCAAACAAGACCAGTCGTACAATGCCTTGAGATTGGGGAAATTCACTCCTGAAAGGTGGCGTGGCTACCCCACCCATTCCTTTAGTGGACCACTGCACATAAGTGGGGAAATGAACTAATGAAAGGTGGCATTGCTAGCGGGCATAGCAGTAACACATCTAGGAATAAGCAATACAAATAATCTCAGTCTCACCCCCAACAATGAGCCTTGGGGGGGAAGGTGAATCTCAGTCTCACCTCCAACAATGAGCCTTGGGGGGGTTGGCTCGCCTTCATGTTCTCGGCTCGACTTATTTCCTATGTTTCCTGTCTCCAGTAGTCCAGTTGAGTTGGAGTTATAGATCGAGGTTGATCGACCTTTCTACCAATACCGGGACCGAACTCCTTGCCTCTACCTTTGCCTTAATCAATCCTCCGAAGTCTGATAGGTCAATCTATGATCCAAAGATCCTGGCCATACAACCTTCTTTCCACGCCTAGCTTTCACTCTCTTTGATTACTCTTCATCTCGTCCAGTGTTACTTGGGAGTGGGAGAAAAAGCGGGGAGCGGAAGCGAATCCCGGAGCAATTTATATATATATATGTAGAATGATCAATTAGATATGAAAAACATAAAAAAACATAGATTGATCATTGAACCATATAACATCAATCATCTAGAAGTTATAATCTTCGTCAACCACGTCCACAAGTTAGTAACATACAACATATTGAGTTTCGTGAATCATGATTCATTAATCTTAAAGTTTCAACTTCAAGTTTTCAAAATTGAAAATTCATTATATAACATTTATTATCATTGATCACCAAAGTTGTACGTGTAAGCTAAGTTTAACCATTACAAGAAATAATATCTAACATGAAATGAAATATTATAAAATGAATTATGAAATGAAATGAAACAACTTTCACAAAGCATCATATTCATAATTCAGAATCATTACCAATGAGTTATAATTGCCAACTTCAAACTTCAAACTTAAATTGTCACAGTCATATATTGTTTACAAAAAATATCATTATGATATGAAAGAGTTAAGACTCAATAGTTATGAAAACTAATAGAAACTAAAAAAGACAAGTAAACTGTAAATCTATTATCTACTACTACATGTGGCCCTTGCCACGAGAAATGTCTAATGTATGAGCAGGTCATGGTGGTCTTCTAGGAGTCTCCCGAATAGACCGACAACCAGAACCAGAAGGCACATGACCTCCACGTGAGGGTGTAGATGGAGGCGGCGATAGCAAAGGAACAAGACTCGGAACTCGAGCACTGCTACTGGATGGTACAGGTGGCATGGTTGTTGCTTCATCTTCCTCTCTTATAAGTTCCGCTTCCAGTTCTTCGAGATGTATAGTGCCATCCTCCAAATTATCATCCTCTGGGTCGTGATTCCAAATTTTATATGTTGGATCCTCAGAAGCCCGATCACAGTAATGACTCAACAACCTCAAGTTGTAGTGCACATAAACCAAACTTTCTACCCGGTTTTCATTGAGTCTGTTTCTTTTCACATTATGTATGAAGTTGTAGGTGCTCCACACCTCTCTGCAGAAGAAGTATTTACGCCCTGTGAGAGAACTTATTTTGCCAATTTTGGCAAAAGTCCATGGTCACCATATGATTCCCACCATGTGAGAGCATCATATCTATCTCTATCTTCCATTGCATGAAAGGTACCAAACAAACCAGTGCAACTGAAGTATCTGCCTATTTCAAGACGCACACTAGCACATTCCTCCCTATCAGGTATCAACTTTTCTAATGCTTGCAAATATCCTGTAGATACCTCTTCATCTATATGGGGTTTGGCCCTAACCCCACCCCGTAGTGCAGGTTCGCCCAACCAAGATGTAGAGTAGTATTTTGGCGCAAGGATATACGCCAAGCAATGTAGTGGAACATTAAGTTTATCCCACCGTATACACACACAATCGTGAATCAGTGTATACAAGTTGGGATCATTGTTATGAACAATATCTTTTATTTGCCCCAACATGGTATCCATCTGCTCATACACCTCGCCAATGACTAGTTTATCTATATCTGCAAACCGAATCGTGTGATAAATGGGCTTGGTGAAATCCAACACTTGCCTCACACGTGCCCAAAACATACCATCAAGAGCGGCCTCCTCCACCTGTTCAAAACCTTGCATATCAGCTACATTTGTAGCCTTTTCCTTTAATACCTGCCAGTGTGGACTTGATACCATGCTAGCCAATGACTCTCTTACCTTCAAGCTTGAAGGTGAGGTAATAGCTACCAAATCTAGTCCTCGCAATCTTCAACAACTCCAAGCTTGAGTGACTACGGAAAAGGCCGTGGGTATTGCTATGATTTGTAATAAATTTTATCATTTGTTTGCCTTTCTTGTACAAATCACCAATCCATTTGTATTGTTCGTTTTTATTCTTAACAATACCATGCATCAAAAGGTTCAATGTGTGAACCAAACACCCAGACCAAAATATATTGGGGTATTTATCCTCAATAATTGCTCCCACTGCCTTACAATTAGGAGCATTATCAGTGATGACTTGGATGACATTATATGGCCCAATACAGTCAATTGTTTCAAGTAATGGTTCTGCAATGTTGATGGCAGTCTCGAACTTGTTTGAGTAATCATATGCTGAAAGAAAGATGGCACCACTAACAGACACAGCAAGAACATTTATCAATGGCTTGCCTTTTACATTTGTCCATCCATTAAATAGAATGGACACCCCATGGTCAGTCCAAGAACTTGTCATTCTATTCAAAGAATGTGATATTTTTTCTTTTTTCATGATCAAGTCCAATGGTTCTTGCCTTGTCATACCCAGGACTCTTGTATCCTTTAGGGGCATCATTTATGGCAAAAACCATTTCGTGCCAATAAGGTGAGCGAAGAACATTGAATGGTATCCCACATGCATAGAGAAACCTGTAAACTTTTGCATCCACATCATTCCTACACCCTTCATCAAGGAAATCTGATATGCTTCTACGCCTTAAACCTGGTGGCCCTGTGCCTCCATATCCACTGCCTTGGGAGGATGCTGAAGGAGTTCTTTGTGCATGTGATTGTGAGCTTGGTTCAAAGAAACCCTTTGATTTTTTAGATTTGTATTGGGCTCCCTCCTCTTCCCTTATGTATTTGGCTCTATCTGCTACTGACACACCTGTACAAGTTTTGTTTCTTATTTGTTTATCTCCATTCCATGGCATTTTCCCGCGAGGTGTTTTCTGGCATGGGTGTATGAACCTGTGTAATTATTGTTGCAATGGAAGCAATGAAATTTAGTGGTTCCACCCCCTTTCCCTGCATCAGGCCTGTTAACATATTTCCACAATGGGGTTTGGTCTTGTTTAGTTTTTTGAGCTGACTCATGTTCACTCTCCTCTAGCTCCTCCTCACCGAGGTTTCCATCAAATCCACTATGTCCCCCTTCTTCATCCCTTTCTTCATTTTCAATTTCAACCCTTCTTTTTCTACTCTCCAGCACCATAATAACCCAAAAAGGAACCAAGAAGAAGAAAATGACAAAAAATATAACCATGATGTTTGAAATTTGAAGTTTTGAATCTGCAAAATTTTAAAAAATGGAATGGTCATGGGAATGGGAAATAGAGGAAAATTTATTTGTTTATTTATTTAGGAATAAACATTAAAAAAAAAACTTTGCTAGACACTGTATTCAATATTGTAGAGCCTACCTCTTTGGCGTCCAATCTCCCCTTGCAAGCTCTTCAATCTCCCCTTGCTCCTTGCTTTCTCCTTGTCTCTCACTCTCTTGCTCCTTGCTCCTTGCTCTCTCCTTGCTCTCTCCTTGCTCTCTCTGACTCTCTCCTTGCTCCTCACTCTCACCCTCTCTCAATGGCCCTCTCTCAATCTCAATCTCACTCTCACTCTCACAATGATGAAATGAAATGAGGGAGGGTCTATTTAACCTTCCCTTCCTCCCTCCCTCACTTTATTTCCACAAAACTTTTCTTTCCGCTGCAAATTTTTTTCCACGTCTTCGCTCCCGCCGCTCGCTCTCGTCGCTCTGACCGCTCCCGAGTTATAAAAATCACTCCCGGAGTAACAGGAGAGATGCTCCCTTCTTTGCTCTAGAAATAGGCAGGGAGCGTAAAATTTTTTCAGGAGCGCACTCCCGACCCGCTCCCGAGTTGCTCCCGCCCGAAGCATGGATTGGGAGCGGGATCAAGTGGGGCGGGTCGCTCCCCCCCAACACTCAGCTTACCCAACAGAGGATTTCCTTGGCAGTAGTACCTTTCAGTCTAAGACAAATGTCCCAGCTGAAACCCTGGATAAACCTTCCGACAGCTCCTCAGCTCCAATCTGCCCCAAAAACCCCAACATATGCCTTTCTGGACTGCATCAGCCTCTCTCTGCCCAGCGCTGGCCCTACGTCACCCTGAATGGGCCTGCGTCAGCCTCAGGAGACCCTGCATCAGCCTTCTGGCCCTCTGCGTCAGCAATGCTGGCCTCTTTGAAGCACTGCGCAGCTCCCGGCTGCCTCTGCGTGGCTTTGCACGAGCCCTGGCTGCTACTGCGTCACTCTCTCTGGCTCTTGCGCTGCTCTCTCGACACTATTTCTGCCTCTCTGTCTCTCTGTACTCAATGCTCCTCAACTGCAACTCCGATCACTGATTCTATCTCTCTTAGCAAACCCCACTCTAGAAAATAGAATGACTGATCACTCTGGTGTCCTCTCCAAGTGACCCTCAAGCCTCCTCTTATACTTTTCTCGTTGACATATCAACAGCCGAGATTAAGTCCCTAATCAATGGCTAGGATTAGATCTGGCTTGATCCATGTCTTTTGGACCATTCTAACATAGTTTTATATTAATTCACATTAATATTTTAATTTCCCTAAGTTTACACTTAGGGACTCCATTAAAAATATTAATTATTTTAATATCTCCTGAATTGTTTAGAATCTGCCCAAACCCTTTCTAGGTATTGGAGATCTCATGTGCCCCAACCTCTCCACCAAATTTCGTGGCTAGAGCACATCCGATGCTATCCCAAATCAACACCATTCATCTACAAGAAGTATTGTATGTGTCCGATTTGAAGAAGAACCTGGTGTTTATTTCTGTGATGGAAGATAAAGACTTCAAGGTTGCATTCATTGATGGAAAGGTACATATTTGGCAAAGAAACCCTAAAGATGCATTTACTCTTGGATTTAGGGTTGAAGGTCTCTATAAAGTTGGAGGAAGTCCTTTGGGAGCCTTAACTTGCAATACTTCTCTTCAATCTGAATTATGGCATCAAAGATTTGCTCACCTTCATTACAAAGCCTTACCTGGGGTAAGGAAGATAGTCATAGGTATGCCCGAGTTCAACATGAATCATTAAGGAGTTTGTCAAGGTTGTGCAGCTGGGAAACTTACAAGGAGACCATTCCCTTCAAGTGAAAGACAAACTACTGATATTCTTCAATTGGTCCGCTTTGGCCTATTTGGTATGTTGCCTGTAACATCATTAGGAGGATACTTATACTGTGCAATTTTTGTGGATGACTTCTCTCGCAAAACATGGATCTATTTCTTGAAGAAGAAGGATGAAGTGTTCAAATGGTTTTGTTCTTTCAAAGCCTTGGTGGAAAATCAAACAGGGAGAAGATCAAAATATTAAGGACCGACAATGGAACCGAATATGAATCAAATGAATTCAATGACTTTTGCAGAGAGGTCGGTATTAAGAGGGAGACAAGTGTTCCATGCACTTTTGAGCAAAATGGAGTTGCTAAAAGAAAGAATAGAACAATCATGGAAGCCACCCGTGCCATGCTACATGATCAAGGTATGTCGAAGTTCTTATAAGGGAAAAGTTGCAAACACTATCGTATATGTTCAAAATAGGAGCCTGCATCAAGCACTGGATTTCAAGGCACCCAAAGAAGTTTTCACTTTAAGAAACTTGATGTTTCTCATTTTAGAATATTTGGTTGTCCCATGTATTTTCATGTGCCTAAAGAGAAAAGAAACAAATTACAAACATTTAGAAAGAAAGGTATATTTGTGGGCTACAGTGAAAATTCAAAGGCATATAAAATCTATGTGCCTAGACAAAGAGATGTGGAAGTAAACCATGATGTCACCTTCGATGAAGACATTGCCCTTGGGAAGGCCAGAGATCTCCCCGTTCGAAGGAAGGATAATGATGATACCACAGAAAAGCAGGATGAACCTCCGACAAATGAGCCTATGCCTGATGTTGAAGGCCTGATGGATCCCATTGATCCACCTCTTGGTGATCCCTCTACCTCAAGAAAAAGATCTTTATGGCTCAAGGATACTCTCAAAGATGTTGAAAGACATATTGCTCCAAGAGGGGCATTCCATGAAAACAAGAAGTCGAACAAGTATCAAAGGTACTTAGTTGCTATGAGTACTATTGTTCAATCTGAGCCACGTATGTTCGAAGAAGTTATAAAGCACCAAGTCTGGAAAGATGTCATGAATGATGAATATGACTCTATCATGAAAAAGGATGTCTGGGATGTGGTGCCTAGACCAAAGGACAAGTCCGTAGTCACCTCAAAATGGCTATACAAAATTAAACATGGAGCTGATGGGACTGCTAAAAAATATAATGCCAGGTTCATTTCTTGAGGCTTATCTCAAAAGGAAGGAGTGGACTATGACAAGATATTTACACCGGTTGCCCGATATACCACTATCCAATCGATTATTACTCTCGTTGCCTCCCAAGGATGGAGCCTACATCAAATGGACGTTAAGGTTGCTTTTTGTTGAGTTCGGGTAGCAACGAATGTGCTCTAGCCACGAAAATTAGTGGAGAGGCTAAAGCACATGAGATCTCCAATACCCAAAAAGGGTTTGGGCAGATTCTAAGCAATTTGAGAAACATTAAAATAATTAATAATTTTAATGGAGTCCCTGAGTGTAAACTTAGGGAAAATAAAATATTAATGTGAATTAATATAAAACTGTGTTAGAATGGTCCAAAAGGCATGGAACAATCCACATCTAATCTTACCCATTGATTAGGGACTTAATCTCGATCATTGATTTGTCAACGAAAAAAGTATAAGAGGAGGCTTGAAAGTCACTTGGAGAATACACTAAGAGATCAATATTTCGACTTCCTGGGGCTGGGTTTCCTAAGAAAGTTGAGAGAGTGATCAGAGTTGCAGCTGAGGGGCAATGAATACCGAAGCAGAGAGGCAGAAATAGCACTGGGAGGATCAGCGCAGTAGCGGAGAGAGGGACGCAGAAGCAACCAAGGATTCATGCAGATCTAGCCAGGGCTCAAGCAGAGCTAGCCAGGAGCTCCGTAGAGCCTTAGAGGGCCAGCGTGGGTGACGCAGAGGGCTAGAGGGCTGACGTAGTGCCTCCAAAGCCTGACGCAAGCCAATCCGGAGTGACGCTAAGCTAACGCTAGGCCAGAGAGAGGCTAACGCTAGGGTTTCATGGCGCAGATTAGAGTTGTGGAGTTGTCGGAGTGTTTATCTGGGGTTTCAGCCAAAATATCTGCTTCCGAGTAGAGAGGTACTACTGCTGAGATTTTTCTCTGTTGGGTATGCCAGATTTGGCACCCAGATTGTATTCTGAAACTACTTAATAAATCAAACCCTTAGATAGCTGCACCGGTTTTTCCGCATTGTGTTTTTCTGGGGACATTAGTCCAAAAACAACGGTGTCACTTGTGTGCTTGTTTCTATTTCCTTCAGTTGATGATCTGTAATGTGTTGAGCATGTACTTCTATTTATTTCCAGTATTTACATGGTAAATAACTTGTTAATTAACAGAACAAGTAGGTAGGAATAAATCAGTAAAGTGCATGAAGAGTTTCTAACGTGTGAGACTTAGAAATTCCAACACTTTCTTGCATGGCTCACTTAAGGAGGAAGTATACTCGAAATAACCCCTGGGGTTCAAAGTACAAGATCGAAGGACACACATATGCAAGTTAAAGAAATACCTTTATGGGTTGAAGCAAGCCCCTAAGGCTTGGTATGAAAGGATTGATGGCTATTTTATGAAGTTGGGATTTACAAGGAGCGATGTTGATCCTAACCTATACTTCAAGGTTGAAAAGGACATGCCTCTCATTTTGGTCCTATTGTCGCACAGATTGTCACGACAACGCTCAGACCGGGGGCTGTCACCCTGATCCCCGATCTCTCCGTTTAAGCCTGTCTCCCGCGGCTAAAGGGGGTAGACCCTATGGGATAATGAATGGCCAACTGCGGACTAGTTGGGTTGGGAGACACGAGGAAACAAACACTATATTGATATTATTAAGCTAACAGACCAGTGCCTTATAAAATAAATGATTAAACGATTATTTATCAAATGCTGTAGAGATATGAACTCATTAACAATCGTTTTACCATCAAACAACAAAGATTAACTTTTACCACATGCGAGATAATCAATAAATGCTCAATGACTCAATGATACTACAGCAATTGAAATCTCGAAAGATAAAGTGCTTCAACCACGTAAAATGCTAACTAGAGATCACATTCATGTAGTTAATCTTCAAATGAACATCAAAGCATGTTAAACATTAATTCCCACATCAAAATTTTTGCCTCAGCAGAAACGATAAAACATAAGAAATTCCTGAGCCAAGACTGAAATTGGCAAAAAAATTTCCCAAAATAATATTTTTTATATTTTTCAAATAAAACAAAATTAAAGACTAAATGAAACCTTAAATAAAAAATCTAAATAACATTAAAAATCTAAATTAAAGGAATATATATATTTATATTAATATATATATATACTATATATATATATATAATATATTATAATTTACTTTAAACAAAATTAATCTAAATAAAACTAAATTTAATAAAAAAACTAAACTAAAAGAAAAGAATTCCTTATGCTTTTTTAAAAATTTTTATGATTTTTTTATTTGTTATATTTTAAAATGAAAAAACTAAACAAAAATAGCTTAAATCCTAATCTAAGTCTAAAACTAAAGATTTATTAAAACTAAAACCTAAAAAATAATCAAAATTAAAATCTTAAAAAAAAAGGACTCCATTTAAACTTTTTATTAATATACTATATATATTATGAAATAAACTTCAAAGAAAATGTAATTCCAAATTAAAAGCCCCAAGCTAAACTATATGCTAGATATAAAAGAAAAATTAAAACATGATCTATGCTAAAAGTTAAGTGCTTAACAAAAGATGATTACTAACTAAATACAATACAAAAACCTGGAATCGAATTTCACTTACGCCTTACTGCCTACGCATATATAAAAAAAAAAAAAAAAAAAAAACCTAACCCGTCATACAAAAATCGAATAACCTCACCTATGTTGTCTCGTTTCACCGCTTTTTTTTTTTGGTGCGTGGGAGTATGCAGGTTGATGGCCGACGTGCTCGACG
Source organism: Pinus taeda (assembly GCA_000404065.3). Taxonomy (NCBI): domain Eukaryota; kingdom Viridiplantae; phylum Streptophyta; class Pinopsida; order Pinales; family Pinaceae; genus Pinus; species Pinus taeda. The sequence continues at coordinate 1,132 of APFE030617166.1, read as the reverse complement.
GGCAGGAGGAATTCAACGGACTGCGTTTCTTTGTGCAGGTAGACAGGCGGGATCTGCTCAGCGTGGAAGTTTGGGCTTGCAGAGATGGGAAGATACAACAAAGAATAAGGCTGCGTGGATAGATCGAATGGCACTGCGCAGAAATATTGAGGTTGTATGCAGCGGTGCGAGATGGACAGGGCCACGTAGGGAGGCACGTAGGGAAGCAGGAGCAGCACGCTGAAGAATGCGTGGATCAAGAGGAGATGCAGCGTTTGATGATGAAAGAGAGCTGGACGTATGGAGAGAGAGCAGCAATTTGCAGGTTTTGCAATGGCGGGATCTGAGGATAGCAGTCGCGCAAAGGACGCAGCGTGATAGTGTTGAATGAGAAGCGTACAGGCTGATAGATAATGAAATCGGTGTCTGCACAGAACAATACCTAGTGAATATGCTTGCTACAGCAAATGAAGTATGCGTTGAAGTTGGAATGGGCAGCAGCGGGTTCCAAATTTGTTGGCAACAGAATAGGGAAAGCATGTAGAGGGAAGAGGACTGCGTGAAAATGATTGAAGTTGCAGCAGATTAAACGATGGAAACTGCGTGAGATATGCAAAGCATCAAACCCTCAAATAAAACTTCGAAAAGAACTATGCCTGAACAAATCCCAGAGGGCAAACAAATATATGTATTTTTTTGTATAAATTTTCCAGAGAAATATAATATGCAGCCGGAAACTGGTAAACCCTTTAAAACTCCTCAGAAATTTGCAAATAAAGTGCTATTCTTCCGCTTAAGTGCTTCCAGTTATCAAACCTCACAAAGATCTCCAGCTCTAAAATAAGTGTTCCTGCAATAGCTGATTCTGAGGCCAGATCTTACCCTCCAGGGCCTAGATCTGGCTTCAAGATTTAAGCTCACCTTCAGATCTGCAACCTGCCACGGCAAAACAAACAACCAGAGATAATATGTGCAGAAAACGAAACTAAAACCCTAGATCAACTAAACAATTACATTCATTTACAGCTTTGTGACTTTACAACAGCCAAATTTGTCAATAACCTTCATAATCAATGTTGCACGAAGCGGGAGCGAAGCGGAAGCGCGGAGCGCGGAAGCGTCATTTTCCAAAAATCTAGGAGGCGAAGCGTCC
>APFE030617163.1:0-13617 GCA_000404065.3 Pinus taeda | reverse complement strand
AAACTTTGGGATACTTTTTGCAATTTTGGAATTTTTGGGCCAAAAAATAGGTTTTTCTGCCCAATGCGCCCGCCACCTGGCGCTTTTTTGATGGAGACCTCCTTTTGAGGAAAACTCAACATTTTTGGATTTTTCATGAAAAAATATGCATGCCTACCAATGGCCAAGAAATATTGACAGGTTTTGAGCTTCCAAAAAGGTCAAAAACACCTCAAAAATGACCTTTCTGCCTCTTTTTGGACACATAGGAAGCATTGTTGGGAGAACTCAGTTTTGGAGGGGCGAATGGATGTCAAATTCAAAAATTCCACTTGTTCTGGAAAGTAGATAGATATAAATTTCCAAAAATCACACTTGGAGAAAATTTGGACACTGGGAAGGCCTCCAAAATCAGCTACAAAAAGGCGTTATGCATAGGGAAATCAGTGCGGCGCATAGGATGAAATTTGCTCAGTTTGACCAAAAATACTCTGTTTTTCGCCTAGTTTCTTGACAATTTGACTTTTCTCCTTCTAAATGTCAAAATCATGATGTAATTTAATGTAATTTGATGGATTTTGATGTAGTTATGCTAAATTTTCACTCATAGAGGTAGATTCATCCATGAAAAGGTAGTTTGCAACTGAATGAATCAGTTCCCTAGTTTTTAGAGGCAAGTTGTTCCACTGCCTACTTTTTAGTTCTTAGTTTAGAATTTGTTGGAACAACTCCTAAAATTATGAGCTCGACCCCTAGAGGCTAGGATGAGTTATTTTTTGCCTATATCTTGTGATTTTTCAGTCATTAGCATGGTTGGACTTTTGGGAAAGCTTGGAGCTTCATTGTATACACATTTCAACAGTTTGGCTAAGGAATAGACCAGGGTTTACAACACTTTATGGGATTCATGTGGCATCTTGATTTGGTATTGTGTTTCCTTCTGTAATTGTAATTTTACATGTGTTTTTTTATTCCATCATCTCTCTTTATTTTGTCTTAACTAAATCAAACAAGATTAAAGGTAGAATTCATTGATTTGCAGTGCTCTACCTAGGGTTTGTTTAGTTCTTTAAGTTTTCAGCTGTTTGAAGAGGATCCCTGAGACTTTCTTGCCCTCTTTAAATCCTCACCTATCTAAAATCTCTCCATCTCATTCAATTTGAAGTACCAAACCATTTGCCTACCTTGTCCCATAGAGATCTCTGCAAAATTGAGCCTCATTCCCCGGACCCAAATCTGCCTTTCACATTTGAGCCAACAAAACATCATCAAATTCAATCAAACTCTTCTGCACACATACCTAGCCTAAGATTAGTATTCACATCAGTCATCTGAAGCCCTCATTGATCATATTTTTCTGAGATTAACAAGGAGAGAGCCCTCCCCGACCTGGTAGGGCTAGCTAGCAGGTTAAGCGTGGTTTGATGTTATCCTAGATACTGCCTTTCTCAGCCTAAGGTAGATTTAGGCACTAACAGGCCTCTATTGCATGCTCCAAGGAGTCCTTTTTTTTACCCTTTTCTTTTTAATGACATCTGTGGCTTGAACCCAATAACACACATTTTGTTTGGCTTCAAGCAACCACACTCAACGTCCTCTATAGTATACTCCTACTTGATGGGACCAACAATTGGCTCTTGCTCAACATGCCCAGTGGCTACTTAATGTGAATTCATGTTTGCGAGACTGCAAGTCTCCTTCCATTCGACGACCACTCTCACAAATAAAAAATTGTTTTCATTCTTAACCATGGTTTAATACCACTTGATGGTTTTTAGAGTATGTACAAACATTTAAGACATAAATAATGACTAAAACAAATAATATACAAAGAATTTATATGGTTAAACGTTGATGATTTGTCAAAGAAACATCCACGTGCAGTGCAACGATTTTATTGTTAGGAGGATATTTTTACAATTAGGCTTATCAACCTCCTCAACTTCTCTGGTTTCATAAATGAAGTACAAATAGTTACAATAGTTTTGATAACTATTTTTCAGTTTCCTAAACCAACACCGCTAGAGTAATCATGACAAAATTTACTTAGGTAAATTTATTTATTTTTCATTTTCTTTTAATTAAATTATGGTCTACTCTAACAATTGTTGGTTCTACCTTTCAATGAGAGAGTCTTATTTGATATGGTAAGAGCTATCAGAGCATTTAAATAAGTATGAAGACCACCTCCACACTCCTTTACTCATAATAACAATAAATCATGCCCTCTTTCATATCCTTGGACAAATGCACTTACCACAAGTTTTAGCTAACAACTTAGGATGGCATGATACCAACCTATATCCATCTTAACTCTCGATCTACCAAGAAATGTGAGGGATCAGATCTTTTGAGGTGCAAATATTTTTTAGAGTGAAAAGAGATTTGATCCCTCTCAACACTTGGTAGATCGGGAGTTAGGATGGATCTAGACTGGTTTAATTATTAGTTTTTATTAAAGCTATTATAATATGTGTGCATAAATTGCTCTCCACTTTATATTTAATTATTTTTATAGTTTTTTATTTGAATTTATATATGTAAAAAAACATACAATTATTAGAAACTCCAGTGAAAAAAAATTCCAGATTATACATTATTAGAGACCACCCATTTAAGTGGTGATAGGAAAGACCTTGTATTTCACCATCTTTTCCCAAAATTTTTCAGTTGATTCTATTTATGTGCTCTTCCTAAAATTACAAGCAAGATATTATAGTGAATTACATTAACTTCATAACACTCTTTCTTTTAAAACGACTTAAAATTGTGAACTATCATTTCTGAATCCTATTGCCCCTTTAGGATAATGCTTCACTCTTTTGCACTGAGGCTTGCTTCCCAAGGTGAAAGAACTTCATCAATGTTCTTTTTGTAATCCAAAGCTTGCACAATGGTTGGGATACACCCACCATATGATTTGTGTGAACTTTTTATTTTAGTTTCCATTATCTTTGTTACATTTTTGCAGCCTGAACTTGAATTTACTAGTTATATCCAAGGTGTTCTTTGAAATCACCTCTAATAGAGTATGCACCTTACAAAGTTTCGATTCTCAAAGTCATGAACCCCACCGTGTTGAGCTATTGTTGTGTTTTTTTCCCACCAACCGATGGATATTAAATTGCAGTGATAACGATGAAATTTGTAATGCTTTTCTTGAACAATTTGGTGTCCAATCTGTAATACTTTTGTGGTAATCTGAAAGTGAAAGAGGAACTTGATGTCCAATCTATAATGCTATTCTTACCATCAGCAAGTAGAGAATAATTTGATTACGAAATTCTCATTTCCTAGTATCAAATAAATAATTTGATATGATACACATACAAGCTAATTGGTGTTAATCCCTTGTCAGATGCGATCAACTCTCCATTTAGTGACAATTTTCTTTCTAGGTTATACTTCATTTGAAAATATATAAGCATCCATACCCATATCCACCATAATATGGATATCCTCCCGCACAACTTATTGATCAAATAATTATACACAATGCATTCCTTCTAACATGGGTGTTTTTGGATCTGGTTGTAGGGAGGCTCACCCCGTAATGATGATATTGGTCTTCTGCAATGTATGCGTAGAGATGATTTTAGGAAGGAAGAAACAGGTGATTTGTTGCTGTGTGGAAGGACGACCTTACATTGACTGTGGGAATAATTGAAGACTATTGTAAGACATTGACGACCGTAGAATATTGACACCGATGACAATTAGAGTGCGCACATGTCAAGCTTAGAAGATTGCTCAATTTGATTTAATTTTGGGAAGTTGCACCATATTTATTTCCAGAAACTGGTAATCCTTGAAAAAATAAGGAGTAACAATGATATGAAAGTTGTTTTTGAAGTGGTATTAGGTAAATCCTTTATTTAAAAGCCTTTGAAAGCTAAAAATCTTGTTTTTAAAATGTAATCGTTGTTTTTCAAACTACTCTTAAAATTTTAAATTATAAAATCGTCCTGCATATTTAGTTATAAGCATTTCTTTATAGGAGTTAGTTGATTAATTCGATGTTTTTTTAACCTACAGCGTCACAAGGGTTTTTGTTTCTCTATTAGAGTCGTAAGGAGATTTTTTTAGTAATAAAGTGTTTTTTTTTGGGGCGGGCATATTTTCTGAAGCAGGTATGATCAATATTGAAGCAACTATGATTAATATTAACAATTGTATGATATGATTAAATTTCTCAAATTGATTGAAAGAATTACTTGGAATGGAAATAGAAAATGGAACAATTCTTTTCATATCATGATCTTTGAGACTTAGTCATAGGAGCAATTCAAAAACTAGACGCCCTTACTAATTATTGTCGAAAGAAACACAAAAATATGATATTATATTTTATTCTGACTCTCGAGGTTAACATTCTTGTCACATTAGAGTCCTTAAAAATACCATTGAAGTATGGAAGCAAGTAAACATTATACAATAAACATCGATGGGCGAAAAACATCGGTTGCTCTAGAATAGTAAAAGCAATACCAAATTTATGAGAATATGTATCCCACACATTGGCTCCTCTCCTATCTTCTATTTCACCCTCGTACTACAAAACAACAAACCATTTAATAATGCTTCAGATTCACACTTGTCATCATGGTAGAGTTGCAAAAAATGATTTAAACTTGGAACGTTGAGAAGGTCATGCCAAATACAAATTCAGGAGGAAAAATCCTCCTGTTGAAATCCACTATCAAGTTTGGACAACATTGGGCTTCCGATATTTGCAGCTTAGTCAACAAAAAAATGTTTTCTACTACTTATAACAGGGAAGTGCTCATCTTTGGCATCTACAATCTAATAATATTGGGGTTGATCCAGGAGGATTCCGTTGATTCAGTTTCACAGGTGTTCAAAGTCGTCGTCCATTCAGTTTGGTGTCGTTAGCTTTGAAAGTGTTAGTTATGGATCAGGTTGTTCAGGTAATGTTATAGTTTCATAATATTCAGTTGATATGGGTTTGTACCTGGTTGTCGACTTATGTTCATCAACAGTTCTGCCAGGATTGGTCAACGACATGTGTTTTGTCGTTCGCCTTCGTAGGATTTGGGTTGTTGACATGGTTGTGTCATCCATTGCTGAGGTTCGATATGTCAACAGGGGTGTCGTTGCAAAGGTAGATAGTGTTGATGATGTATATGGTTTTATGTCTCAAATGTCGACAAGTTCGTCATCATGTGACAAATGTCGCTAATGTCGCTTGGTGAGGATTGATTTTAAATGGGTGATCAAATTTAGGTATCAAACCCTAATCTACATGTAAACCTAACCAAAACCCTAATACAAAACCGAAGGCCTAAAACCCAAGTCCTAAATCTATGCATCATGCATTGATAAGTATTACAAAACTATGTATCAAACCATAACATAAAAAACCTAAGTCCTATTGCCTAAATCCTAAACCTATGGCTAAAACCTAGCTCTCGGCCTATGTTAACAAACATTACATTATAAAACAATGTAATGCATAGTCCCTAACCGCCACCGCAATGAGACTGTTAATCATATGATCAACGCATTTGAAAACTGACGGCTTAACATGAACCGACAGTTCAGTTCTGTACTGTATCGGAGGTTAACTGCAACATTTAGCATGTGAACAGGTTAGACTTTCACCACACAGTCAGGGAGTTAGCCACAACGGGAACCGTCAGCAAAGCTGGTTGCATGTGATCGGAGACAGGGTTAGCCGTTGGTTATAACTGCAACGGAACCATGTTCACATGAATGGTTAAAGGTGCCAACAGTTATGGGTAGCAATCATCGTCGGAGGTTACGCTAATTGCAGCGTCATAACCGCAGGTGTGAGAACACACGACGGTAGACCACGCAGTTAGCGGGTAGTTTTCGGAACCGCCAGAGCCCTAATTGTGGTTTGTAAGGACTGTACACATGCGCTGTCAGCACCCTCCACCTAGTTAGCTAACCGCTAACAATCCTTGGTCTATTATAAGGTTTTTAGTGGGTTTTTATTCGAAATGTTAAAAATTTAAATACACCTAAGTGAACATGTCACTGTTTGACATTAACTTCTAAACCAATAAACCCTAAATTGTACCTTCAAGTCAGTTGATGCATCCCAAGCTGAGCAACATTGGTTATGATGCATCTAATCACTGTATAAATGAGCATTTGTAAACTTGTGAAGAATTAGTGAGGATTTTGAGTGTTTTTGGAGCTTGTCATTAAGAGGTTGAGACAAAGAGGCGATCAGTATTTTGATCACATCTTGGGCATCCAGAGACAGTTTTGGAAACCATAAGAAGCGTTGGAAAGCTAGTTCAAAGAGCTTCCTGGTTATAGAGGTCCGAATTTCTTGTGTGCAAGTTCAGTCTGACCAAATCAACGTGTAATCAAATCCTTCTTCTCATTCTTAATAAAAACAGTTGCCCATCTTGAGAGTGGACCAGGAGACGAGATCCATCAGGGACGAACTCCATCATCAATCTTGCTGTCTAGTATAACTGTGTTTTTACTATTTTCACTTCCGTTATGCATCGTTTTTATGTTTAATTAGTTGTTGTAAAGTCTTCTTCTCAATCAGTTTTCCTCGATTTCCATGCTTTGAGCTAACATTCAATTCATTAATGGTTAATCGATTCTACATCAGTTTAAGTCTATGATCTTTTCAGATCATATAATTTGGTATCAGAGCAAGCTACGTTTGTAGATTTTCCATTGAATGTTAACTAGGTCAAAGTCGCAATGAGGAGAAGGAATCCTTGAGTAGATCAATCTAGAGGTTGGAAAGCGACAAGTCGTTCATAAATCGACCATGTCAGGACCTGATGCAGGTGAAAACACTGAAACTAAGATGAGTGAAGAAAAATTTCAACAAGAATTCTCAACTATGCAGCAAATGTTGGGATAATTGTATGAAGACAAGAAGGCGAGAGGTGTAGCTTATTCTTCAAATCCATCGAAGAAGGACAATGGTAAAGGTAAGACTAATAAACCACCTTCACCTCCATCATCTCCATCATCATCATATTCTTCTTCTTCTTCCAGTGCAGAATCCGAAACAGAAAAGAAACCTACGAAAACATCTCTTTTAAAACTTGATGTTAAATTTGAGTTACCTGTTTATGATGGTGAAATGAATCCTGAAAAGATAGATAATTGGATTAAGCAGTTAGAAGTGTATTGTCACATTCAGAACATTTCTAGTGATAAAGCTAAAATTTAGTTAGCTACACTTAGAATGGGGGGAATAGCTTTAATCTAGTCAGAAAGTAAAACTCAGATAGATGTAAAGCGTAAAGGAAAATTCATCTTGTCATGGTCTAAGTTTTTAAAAGCTCTTAGGAAATAGTTCTATCCTTTAGGATACATACAAAAAGCTGTTATTGATTGGAAGCATCTAAGGCAAGGTAAAGGGTAGAGTGTTCAAGAGTTTACTAAAGAGTTCAGAAAGAAAGAATTGGCGCTTGGTATTTCATTAGATACATGTGATACTTTGTTAAAATACATCAACAATTTCCATTCATATTTGCAGCATACTTTATTGATGTTTAATCCTGATGATTTTGATGAGGTGTGTGTTCAAGCCATACATATTGAATCAGGTGTCAAACCACTCAATTTTTCATTGTAGTCATCCAAAGAGTTGAAAACCAAAGATTCTAATGGAAGTAAGGGGAAGAACAATTCGAAGAGAAAGAAATCAACGATCGTTCAGAAGGACAGACCTACTGGTTCTCATTGCGAGAGAGTCAGTCATGATGAATCAAAGTGCTGGAAACTTCATCCAAAACTTAAGCCCAAAAGTTCCTTAAGGAGAAGGATGATAAGAAGGCCATTGCAATAGTCCAACAAGATCTAGGTTCAGATTCAGGTGATGAAAGGAGGATAACCGCCATGGTTACGAGAGGTAAAACTTATGACACTGGTTCAAGTTCGAAAACTATTACATCTTCTTCAAACATAAATCCTTCACACGAGGATAAAAGAGTTGAATTGTTTAACATAAGGATAACTTATAAGCATGCAAAGATAGATACAATGTTTGACAGTGGATCACAGGTGAATTTAATATATGAATATTTAGTTAAACTTTTGGGTTTGGAAACACGGAATCATCCAAGACCTTACCCATTAGGATGGCTAAATAAATTAACTCAGATAAAAGTCACCAAACAGTGTCAATTAAGATTTTTCATTACAACTAATTACATTGATGAAGTGGAATTAGATGTGGTTCTAGTAGACATATGTGGAGTTAGATGTGGTTCCAATAGACATATGTGGAGTTGTCTTAGGAATTCCTTATCTTTATGATTGTGATGCAGTATTTTAGAGGAGAGAACATAAATATCACGTTAAGAAAGATGGGTTGAATTTATTGTCAGGGAACATCAAAGTAAAAATCACTTGAATTCAGTTAATGTTAATCAGATGAAGTGATTAATAAGTTCAAACAAGAGGTTTGTAATCATGTGTGTAAAGGATCAACATAACAATAAACATGATTCTTGTTTAAGTTATGCAACTCAGCTTAAAGATTGCTTGTTTAAAGAGATAGAAACAATTCCAGTTCTATGTAAAACCAAACATCTTATTCATAAGCATGGATTACAACATGAATTACAATGTGTGCCTAAAGCTCCTCTTCCTAATGTTAGAATGAATAAAATCAATTCAAATTTTGAACTTAACAATTATAGGGATATAGGTCAGTATTGGGGAAATGTAATGTTTGATTTCTCTTATATTGTGTCACCATTTCATGCTTCAAACAGATTGGAAACCTCTTTTCAAGTGGAGAGGAAATCTATTTGTTTTCATATCAAAGCCTTTTCTAAAGAAGTGTCAAAGTGTCTAAGGGAAACTTATGCATCACGGGAACGTGCTAATCAATGGAAACACCAGTTAATAAATGAACGAAAAGTGATTCAAACAAATCAACAACTAAATTAATAATTTTAAAATCAAACTAAGCTGCAACAAATTTCACCTTACAATTGGATAGGTTCATTGCAGCAAGTTCACTTAGTAAACAGGGAGTAGGAAAGTATGTCAATTCAAGTAGCTGGTTTGATGTAAAAGTATCTTTGATTTTATTTGTCGTTCCGAAAAATAGATTGTTTATACATGTTGATGGTATTAAACAACATCCAGTAGAAATAGTTTTCAAAGATTATGAATCACTAACTCATGGTTCTTCATGGAAAGAATTTAATTGCCATGTTGATAACAGGTTGTTTTCCCATCGTCGCAAGTTGTGTGTATTGCAGATGGATGAAACAGGTCACTGACTCAAAAAGTACCATGGTCAGCATCATTAGTGTCATCACTTGCAGGTGATTGATCGAATGTATTGGTACATTGTCAGGTCAAGGTGGAAAGAGAGGGAGTTCTACCCTCATCGACTAATTGTTTAGTCAAACTCTTGTGGTCCAAAAGCTTTCAAGTGGAGAGGAATGATCCAGGAGGGTTCCGTTGATTCAATTGCACAGGTGTTCAGAGTCGTCATCCATTCAGTTTGGTGTCGTCAGCTTTGACAGTGTTGGTTATGGATCAGGTTGTTCAGGTAATGTTATGGTTTCATGACGTTCAGTTGATATGGGTTTGTACTTGGCTATCGACTTATGTTCATCGACACTTCCACCAGGATTTGTCAACGACATGTTTTTTGTCATTCACCTTTGTAGGATTTGGGTTGTCAACATGGTCATGTCATCCATTGGAGAGGTTAGATATGTCATCAGGGGTGTCGTTGTAAAGGTAGCTCGTGTCGACAATGTATATGGTTTTATGTCACAAATGTCACCAAGTTCGTCATCATGTGACAAGTGTCGCTAATGTCGCTTGGCAAGGATTTATTGTAAATGGGTGATAAACTTCAAGTATCAAAACCTAATCTACATATAAACCTAACCAAAACCCTAATACAAAAACTAAAGCCTAAAACCCTAGTCCTAAATCTATGCATCATGCATTGATAAGTATTACAAAACTATGTATCAAACCATAAATTAAAAAACCTAAGTCCTATTGTCTAAATCCTAAACCTAAGACTAAAACCTAGCTCTCAACCTATGTTAACAAAATTACATTATAAAACAATGTAATGCACAGTCCCTAACCGCAACCACAATGGGACTGTTAATCATGTGATCAGTGCATTTGAAAACCGGCGGGTTAACATGAATCGATAGTTCAGTTCTGTAACTGCATCGGAGGTTAACCACAACATTTAGCATCTGAAAAAGTTAGAATTTCACTACGCAGTCAGGGAGTTATCCGCAACGGGAACCGTCAACAAACCTGCTTGCATGTGACCGGAGACAAGGTTAGCCACTGGTTATAACTGCAATGGAACCTTGTTCACATGAATGGTTAAAGGCACTAACAATTACGGGTAGCAGTCATCGTCAGAGGTTACGCTAACTTCAGTGTCCTAACCGCGGGCATGTGAACACATGATGGTAGATCGCGTAGTCAGCGAGCAGTTTCCAGAACTGTCGGAGCCCTAACCGCGGTTTGTAACGACTATGCACATGCGCTGTCAGCGCCCTCTTCCCGGTTAGCTAACCACTAACAGTCCTCGGGATATTATAAGGTTTTTAGTGGGTTTTTATTTGAAATGTTAAAAATTTAAATACACCTAAGTCAACATGTCACTGTTTGACATTAACTTCCAAACCAATAAACCCTAAATTGTACCTTCAAGTGAGCTGATGAATCCCAAACTGGGCAACAATGGTTATGATGCATCTAATCACTATATAAATGAGAATTTGCAGACTTGTGAAGAGTTAGTGAGGATTTTGAGTGCTTTTGGAGCTTGTCATTAAGAGGTTGAGACAAAGAGGCAGTCGGGGTTTTGATCACATCTTGGGCATCCGGAGTCGGTTTTGAAAACCATAAGAAGCATTGGAAAGTTGGTTCAAAAATATTCTTGGTTACAGAGGTCAGAATTGCCTGTGTGCAAGTTCAGTTTGACCAAATGACTGTGTAATCAACTCCTTCTTCTCTTTCTTAATAAAAACGGCCGCCTATCTTGAAAGCGGACCTAGAGACGTAGTCCATTAGGGACGAACTCCATCATCAATCTTGCTATCTGGTATAAATGTGTTTTTATTGTTTTCACTTTTGTTATGCATCGTTTTTATGTTTAATATGTTGTCATAAAGTCTTCTTCTCAAGCAGTTTTTCTCGATTTCTGTTTGAGCTAACATTCAATTCATTAATGGTTAATCGATTCTACATCAGTTTAAATATATGATCATTTTAGATTAGGGTGAAACAACTTTATTAGATGGATTCAGAAATCAAATCACGACACAATTTTTATTGAGGGTGTGGACATTCTCAGAGATCGAGCTTGACACCTGCCATGGTGGCGCTTTCAAGGATTCTTGGCGCAGAGGCCATGGCCACACCCTACTTGAGCTTAGCCTCATCCATTATGAGGAAGGTCGTGATCCATGTTGTGATCTATTTGCTGATTAGCATTGGGATTTATTCTGGTGGGTTTCGACTTTATCCACATTTATCGACATCCTACTTAGCGACAATTTGTAAAAAATAGCCAGAGAAAAGTCACATGTCCCTCATCAAGAGTCCTAATTCAAAGTCATTAAGCTCTCCAAACAACAAATCTCCCATTAGCATCCATGTACTTCTAAAAAAATCATGAGCTCTGTAAAAAGCACTAATTGTACAGAGGAGGATGACATCCAAGGATCGATTTCTCACTGCAAATAGTCTCATTTGGCTGATCCAAATAATGTGATCGACACTTCCAAATATCTTTACCATCAACATTAAAGCCAGAATTGTTAAAATAATATCAACTATGAGAACGATCAACTATGATATAATAATTGTTAAAATAATATCAAAATAAAGATGTTATGGATTATTGCATTGAAAAATGTAATGAAAAATTATATTTATATATTTATATATCAAAATATAGCTGAATAAAAACTATTATATATATTTGTGTCTGTGTGCTAGGTATTCGGTGGATACTAATAATTATTTTTAATATTTTTAAATTTTGAAATATAATTTAAAAATATTTTTATTAATTAAAAGGTGTTTTTAATTGAAGAGAATAAGTTTATTTTTACCTTTATAAATACCCATTAAATTCAACATGAATAAAAGCATGCTAATATAATCAAAGTAAATATTTATTAAAGCAAACATATCAAATCACCTAATTTCCTTTGAACTCTTTACAATTTACTTGTTACACACACACACACACACACACACATAACCTAATCTCAATAATGAATTAATTGATATTGATAAATTGTAAACCACGACCATTACATTTTCCCTATTTATTAACGAAATTATAATTAATTTTATCTAATTAAAAAAAATCAAATATTTCAATCTCAAAATCTCAATTTCAACATAGATATGATATGTTTTACCAACTACTTCTAAAAGACACACATAATTATGATATTGTTCTCGATTAATATATGGGGTTGGCCTCACAAACATTGTTCATCCCAACCAATGAGATCCATCCATTAGTTGATTAGTGGGTTGTCGAGATGATTTTCCCAAATCTTCTATTCCTTTGGTGTGCCCTTGCACCTTTAAGACAATTGCTAGTTTTATGCTATTCTTTTACTATTTTGGTTGATAATGATGGACTTCAATTTTTGTCTCTTGGTTGAAATTTTCTCTTATACTTTGATGTAATTCTATTTATTGCAGTTAAGGCCTTCTATCACAAAATCCTTCCTTTCGTTCCACAGACTTCCCATAGAGGTTGGCATACCATTTCTTCTTGCTCTTAAGTTTTCCTCCATTTTTTCAACATCTTTCTCCAAAACACGCCCTTGAAAAACTCTTCTTTCTATTCCAATTTGATTTTGAAAGCCTTCAATAACTTTTCCCTTGTCTCTAGCGACATCCATAAAGACAACAAAATTATTACTTCTAGATTATACCTTGCTTGTAACCCCTTCAAAAGCCCTAATTTTGTCATCTTCCCTCCTAAATCCTCACAAAACCTTACTTTTGTCTCCAGCCCCCCTAAACCATTCCCTAATCCTACCCACCACATCAACAAAGCACTTAAACCCCTCCAAATCCCTTCCCTCTGTAGGAATTTACAGGGTAAGTTCCTCAGAAAGAACACCAAAAGGACACCGCTCACAAACAGATCACAGATCAATACACCAGTATTTTGACGTGGTTAAAACTCTCAGAGAGGGAAACTGTCCACGGCCTGCGCCAACGTGGCTACTACAGGCAATTTATTAATAAAAGAATGAAAATTTACATAAGCTTCTCTCATGCACGGTTAACCTACAAATGACCCTCCATGCGATTTAAATAGAATTCATGGACCAATCGGGTGTCAAGCCACGGATCAAGTGTCGGTAATACCGAGGAGAGAATGAACCGTCGGATCACTACATATCGTGACCGTCGGATTGTAAGTTACAAAATGTACAACGGTAAAGAAACACACTTTACCTAACTCTATACTAGACCAAGTTGAACTTAACTATTTCCTATGTGTGGGAATATCCTAACATCCCCCCTTAAGAACAACTTGGGATAGGATTGAAGGATTTACAAATATGACACAATAGGAGAAGGAAGGAGGCACTAGAGCCTATCCCCCCTTTGTGACAACTTCCTGAAATCCAA
>APFE030617146.1:0-23543 GCA_000404065.3 Pinus taeda | reverse complement strand
TAACCTAAAAACACTTGCATTGTGTTCCCCTGAGTATGTACTTCATGTTCCCTGAAGACACCTTTTGCAAATTATCCCTAAAAAGTGCCCTTTTTCCATTAGCACGGGTACACAGTGTCTTACCCGCGCCAATGACTCAGTTCCTCAAAAGGGGGCGCGTCCATTGGCGCTCTGTCCTAGAGCAACACCCGTGCCACCTTAATTTGGTAATGATTTTTGGCTAGCACACATCCATATTTTTTTTCCTCCCTTGTCATGAAGTTCTATGAAGGACAAATCCTCAAGATAGAGGTCGAAAGTCATTTTTTATCCATGAAAACTATGCTGAGTGGCTTTTCAGGGATAATGCGAATCCACATTAGGTGTCTTGGTACAATGTATCTTCCTCCCTTCTCCATCTATAAATGGCTATCCTCATGCATTTAACAAGCTAGTTTCGCTAGAGTCTTTGTGAGTTTTGAAGTAATGCTAGAGTGATAGTGAGAATTGTGAAGCATAGGGAGGTTATGCTGCCGGAATTCTGAGAGAGAGAGGTCACTTTGCAAGGCGTATGTAGCTGCTTGCCCAGTCAGAGGAGGTTCAACGTCAGAACCTTGGTTGTAATCTTTCTCTGTTTTTACTCATTAATAGACGACTATCATTATGGTTCCACTCATGTGTCTTTATAATGGTGATTGAGTTATATCTTTTCTAACTGATATATAATTGCATATATTGGATTTTATGCTTGTATTTGTATCGTTCTTTTCATGTGTAGGTGTTCGTTCATGAGGATCATGGGGATTGTGACCAGCCGGAGCAAAGGAATGGGAGCGTCGATTCTTCTACAACTACTAGCATTGGAATCCAGGTAGGCCATCATCATCGATCTCTGATTTGTAATTAGGAACCTGCGTGTTAGCGTTGTGTGATTGTTGCTAGACCCATGTTGGGCTAGTGGGATCGCCTTTGTCTGCAGAGGGGATTTACCAGCTCAACAATAACAGTTCAACAAATGGCCCAAGCTATGCTAGATGAATCTGGAACTCCTGCAACCTTTTGGGGTGAAGCTGCATTTGTTGTTGTGACTACTCTCAACAAAGAAAATGTTCGGGTAAATAGCACTCAAACTCCACATGAACTTTGGTATGGTAAGACTCGTAATGTAAGATACTTTAAAGTTTTTGGAAGCAAATGTTTTATCAAAAGGACTGATGAAAAAATTGGTAAGTTTGAACCCAGAGAAGATGAAGGGATTCTTCTTGGTTATTCTCCCAAAAGTAAAGTATATAAATGTTATAATAAAAGACTTGGGAAATTGTTGAAAGCATTGATGTTGTAGTTGATGAAGCATGCATAAATCCAAAATGGATAAAATCAACAGAGGATTATGTCAATGATGAAGATGAGGATTATTTCCCACATCAAATCAAAATTATATTGAAGAAGAAACCAATGAAGCACCAAAAGAAGATATAATGGTAGAAGAAAGACTCCCTACAGCTATATTCAGAAAAGTCATCTAGAAACTCAAATTTTAGGAGAGAGGGAGGCCAGTGTACAGAAAAGAAGAGCTATTACATGGAACTCAAGTTATATAACATTACTATACTCCACCGAACCTCAAAATGTAAATGAAGCATGCAAATATGAATGTTGGGTCAAGGCCATGGATGAAGAACTTGAGAAAATTGAAAAAAGTCACACTTGGGAATTAGTTCCTAGACCTCATGATAAAAGTATTCTAGGAACTAAATGGATATTCAAGAACAAGCTAAACGAAAATGGAGAAGTCATTAGAAACAAGGCCAGACTTGGTTGTAAATGGTATGCTCAACAAGTAGGTATACATTTTGAAGAAACTCTTGCACCTGTTGCGAGACTTGAAGCTATAAGAATGTTTCTTGCTCTTTCTAGTTTTTAGAAATTCAAAGTATACCAAATGGATGTAAAATCAACCTTCCTTAATGGAGATTTATAAGAAGAAGTTTATATTCAATAGCTAGAAGGATTCATTCTTGGAAATGATGTAAAACTTGTATGCAAACTCAAAAAGGCTCTCCATGGTCTGAAACAGGCTCCAAGGGCTTGGTATTACCGCCTTGACAATTATCTACACCAACAAGGTTTTACAAAAGGTTATGTAGGTAGCAATTTATATACAAAGATTGAAAATGATAAATTGCTAATTATTATTGTTTATGTTGATGATATCATTTTTGGTAGCAATGAAGAATCCATGAGTCAGAATTTTGCTTCAGTCATGCAGCAAGAATTTGAAATGTCCTTGCTTGGTGAACTTACCTATTTTCTTGGTCTACAAGTTCAGCAAACTAAAGATAGTATCTTTCTTCCACAAACCTAATATCTCAAGCAGATCTTGAAAAAGTATGGAATGGAAGATTCTAAACCTGTATGTACTCCAATGGTAACAGGATGTAGTCTGAGCTCAAATGACGAATCAAGAAGAGTACATCAACCAACTTACAAATCCATGATTGGTAATCTACTTTATCTAACCGGTACCTGACCTGACATCATGCATGCAATAGAAATAGTTGGAAGATTCCAAGCAAATCCAAAGGAATCACACCTTCAGGAAATCAAAAGAATTTTCAAATATCTTCAAGCAACTTAGGACTTTGGACTATGGTATTCTAGAGATGCAAATCTTACTCTTCATGCATATACAGATGTAGAATGGGTATGAAGTGTTGATGATAGAAAAAGCACTAGTGGTGGTGCATTCTATATGGGTTGTAGGTTAGTGTCTTGCTTCAACAAGAAACAAAGTTCAATTGCTTTATCTACATCTGAGGTAGAATATGTGGCAGTTGCATCTTGCTACACACAACTACTTTGGATGATGCAAACTTCGCAAGACATTTAGATCACATCTACTCCACCCATCTCCATTCTATGTGATAATACAAGTGCCATCAGTATTTCAAAGAATCCAGTCATGCACTCTAAGATGAAGCACATACCCATAAAATTCCATTTTCTATGAGAACAAGTGCTTGAACATAAGATCAGATTGGAGTATGTTCCCTCCAAAGAATAGATTGTTGATATATTCACTAAACTATTGCCTAGAGAAACATTTGAATATATCAAACAAAAGCTGGGAGTAATTCCTGCATCATCCTACTGTTAAATCCACCTTTTTCAAAGAAAGGTTATTATACGCGAGTTTCATGAAGTATAGCCACGTATACATGCAGGTTTTTGTGGATGAAAAAGTGTATATGTGTTTCTGATAAGGAATGTATTGGGACAGACTCAGGAAAAGGGGTCTGATATGGTTAAGTCAATTATCTGCTCTGATTGATGATGGTTACAATCTGCTGATGATCTGTGGAAATGTGTTGGTACTCATAAGGTGTTAAAAAATTGATGTATATATGTTTTGATTATTCTCACTAATAATATCAAAGATCAGATCTGACAATAAATAATTGGCATAGGTTCAGGGGGAGCATATGCTTCTAATAATGCATTGTTGGCATTACGTTAGAAGATCTTGGTACTTGAAGATGATTATATTTCTTGATCTACATAATTGTTTTTATTCAGATAACTCTTTTTATGATGTACATATACAGGTTGTTGATCTTGATGCTGCTGACAGATGTTGATGGTGTAGATCATATATGGTGTAGGAAGATTTATGTATGAGTCATTGGTGTTAGGAAGGTCATGTGCTCAAGGGGAGCATGGATGGTTTAGTGCATCTGAGCATGTACTCAGGGGGATAATATCTTGGTCCACCCTTTTCCCTTGATGTCAAAGGGGGAGAGCATCTTGGTGTTGTTGTTGCCATCAATTCCAAAGGGGGGGATTGTTGGCATTATGATATAGGTGTTGTCCCTGATGGAAACTCACTCATATGATAGTTCATAGTGCAGCAGGTTAACAACAAAGGATTACAGATCAAAGAGTAGTTTAAGAGGTATACGTTGGTTCACCTTGTCCAAGTAGCATATACACGCGGGTTAATAGATAAAAAGGAGCGTATAACATATACATTCACTTTCAGAGGAAGAAAAGTGTGTACATGTTGGAAAACCAAGCTTTTGGTCCAAGGTATTGAGAAAGGCCTAAGAGTATATAAGGAGGAGAAGATCATTAGGCCATAAGGAAAAGGGTTAAAGATCTGATGAAGTATAAGATAAAAGATGCATGTTATGGGTTCATGGTGCTTTTCTTGATCAAAACTAAATATGAACCTTAGAAGTTGATGAGGGATGAGATCTAATCAGGATCTTAAATGAATTATTATTATGGATAGTCTATACCTGAATATTGACGCATGTTTTATTCTGTAAATGTTATGATATGAGTATGAGTGAAGTCTGGAATAGCTGTGAAATTTTAAGTTAGTATTTGCAGATTTTGACGCTGGTTACCTATGGTAAAAGCACATATACATGATGGTTTGACACATCGAACTAGCATATACCTTATGAAAAATGATGTCTGAAGTTGCAGTTGCTTCTAGTTGTTGTTACAAAGTTCTGGGTTCTGCTTTTTGTTCTAGTGACTATATTCTGGTGACAATGTACTAAATTTTCAGATTGATTATGATTTTCTTCAGTGATGGTGGTTGGTATGTGGTTGATTGATTGTATAAGTGAAAAGAAGTGATCTATGTTGCTGCCTGTGTAAATTTTTGTAAGTGGGGAGTAGATGTTCAGTATTTTTTTGGTTGGTACAGACTTGATTCAAAAGCTTATGTTTGTAGTAGTTTTGGAGGCATACGCAGGTTTGATTAACGGAAATAGCGTATGACGCATTTTGGGTTTAGCCAAGTAGTGTATACAGTCTAATGTATGGTTTTTGAGGTTACAGCTGGTTCTTAATGATGATGTAGGTTTCTGGGTTCTGCTGACAGTATTTTGAATATTCAATGATGATGGGTTTCAGTGACTTAGTTATGGGTGATTCAGAGATCGATGACTGAGTTTCAGTGATTGGTTGATGCAGATATATTTAATGGTTGTATTGTAGTGATGATTGAATTTGAGCTTCAAAGTTGTTGATGGATCCAGTCTGAAAATTTATGAAACATGATCCTTGGGGGAAGAGAGAAGGTCGTAGGCTTTTGTAGGCCAGTGCCTACGTACTAGTAAACATATCAGCTATTACAAGAGCCAGGGGGTTGGAGCTCCCTTCCAATAGAAGATAGAGATCGATAGAAGGTTGTAGCCTTCTACAGGTAGGTGCCTGCGTACTGGTATGAGTCTACACCAGTACAAGATTGTAAATAGGTTTCTCTTATATTAAAAGAAGACAACAACAGGTGGTTTTTGTCCCGCATTTCGTTTCCACCTTAAATATTGGTGTTCATGTGTGTTTCTTATGTGTGATGGTTTGTTCTATTTTAATTACACATGATTACTATTTATATGGTTAATGAAGTACTGATGCACTAATTAAAGATCAATCATAAGTTTGCTACATATAAACTGGTTTCTTTAAATATTGTTGTGTGTACACGTGAGTTACCCTCATTGAAGTGGCATATAAAAATTAGAGTATGAAATAAAAAATTATTGATTTGACTAATATTGATTCAACCGCCCCTCTAAGTGTTATTTCCAATAGAAGATTTTGGTGGAAATTATGCAGATACCAAGTAATTTGCTATGTTAGCAAACCATGTAGAGAGAATCGAAATGGAAAATAAGTGTTCATTTGGTAATTGATCATCAAATATTCCTTCCTCCTCTACAAAAAAAGTCAATATGGATAAAAAATCTGCAACAACATTCTCCTTTCTAGGTTTATCAGTAACAGTTAAATCAAACTGTTGCAATAAAAGTAACCATCTAATAATCTGGGCATTTACATCAGGTTTATTCATCAAGTATTTAATTGCAGCATGGTCAGTATGAAAAAATGTTTGGTAACTAGTAATGAGTTGTAGCGGCTACAACCACCGTCCAAAATTTTGCCTGAGCTTGTTTCAGAGCCTCCCTACCAACCTTTCACAACACTTTGTCTTGCTTTGTCAAGTACATAACATTTCATGTTTTTCATGCACAAAAGCAGCCTGTCGATCACAGTTTGATCCATTCCCCTCATAGGTTGTTCACCCGGACTTGGTCCAGTTGTAGGCTGAGCAACCTCCCCTAGAAAACTACGCATTTCTGGAGGGAAACTAGCCTTCCCTCCAGAAATTGCAGTATCCTCTCTGTAAGCCTGCTAAGCTTGAGGATTGCTCAATCCTGCCAGTCAAAACTTCCATAGGATTTGCACAAATTTCCTCAGTAGGGTTTCTCGGCCTATAATTTGTGCAAATCTAGGTAGTAGTTAGCTACTTTACCCAGAAATTGCAGAGTCCTCCTGGGAAATCAGCCCATCTCCTAGCCAAAAACGCACATTTTTCTCAAGCAATTGAGCAGCTGCATGCATGAGTAGTTTGGTTGGCCAGTTCAACCCAGGAGCGAGGAAACTTGATTTGCATGCATTCATGACTGGTACTTCTTGGAATAGCAAAAGGAAACATGAAAAGGGCATCCCATGATTTAGGGACTATTTTTAGCTTCTGAGGGTTACATGAAAAGTTGTTTTAGAAGTTTCCCTCCAAGTGTCGTTTTTTCCTAGATTTGTGGCATGTGCGTCATGAGCCCAAAGTTATTTTTTCAACACATCAGAGATCATTCTTTCACATCGTTCTTGGAGTTTTGACATCCCATAGAACATCTAGGACTCTTTGACACATCCGGATTAGCTATTCATGGGTAAGTGGCCTCAACTTGTCTTTTTCAGCATTTCTGTTGATTTTTTGTATTTTCTTGTATGAGTGTTCTTTGCAAGATTTATTTGAATATTTGTTGTCATTTACATGTATACTAGCTTGTCCTAGCTCTGTTTTAGTTTTAGTTTCTATCTCCCTACTATCGCATGCATGAAACTGTTTTGCATGAACATTCGCCCAATCGGTGAACTACTTCACCCACATGCACGTTGATCTATTTTCTAAATATTTTATTCATGTTTTTTATGAACTATCAATCACTTCTACTTTCACTTAGCGTTTCCATGCATTCACTTTCTTATTTTCTTTTAGTTGCCCATCGGTGAGTCAGGCCAACCTTGGCCCAGACTTTGCCTCATTAAGACTGCTTTGCGCAATATGGGGAAGGAAGGCTCTGCCTTCCTCTCCAGAAATGCATATTTTTTCCCAGCATTGGCCTCCAAGACTATTTTTCACATTTCTGGAGGATAGTGACTGCTGGCCTAGGAAATTACGCAAATCTATCCTTGGGCCTGCAATCCTTCCCAGCTCCAATTGCACACTGCGCAATCCCAACAGCCAACAACCAGTCTGGATTTCACATTGTGTAGATCCAGCATGTAGCCATGCCTTCTACATAGTCCAGACTTCCTTTTGTGTAGTTCTTGTAGCTAGTCACCCAGTCTCCTAGAAGAAATTGTGCAATATTGCTTATCAGCTTCCTAGGTATGTGCTGTGTCATTTCTCGGAATTTACTTTTTTTTTGCTGACATATTTCTTGCCATGCATGTTGCTTCTCTCTAGATCTTTCAGGTGTTCATTTATCTCAATGGCTTCCAAGAGAACATGATCTTAAGAAACTGATGGAAATGCAACTAGAGAAGCAACTAAGCAAGTCTCCTCTAGTCTACCGATCTTGAAGGTACAAAGTTGTATCTAGACAAGGACATCAAAATGAAGTGGAAAGAAGTCAATGAAGCATTTGCAAAAAATTTTTAGAAATACCTCAAAGAACGTTAGGTGTATGTGAACATTCACAAGTCTAGCTTGTACCAGATTGCATGCAGATATCTCATGTTCCCATGCATAGACATGATACACTGGATCATCTCTCACACTGATCCCGAAATGATGACCTTGAGCAGTGTCAGCAGGATGAATCTTACGACCTTTTGGGAACAGGATTATGATGAGATGTATCAGATGTCAAATCCTGTGACTATCATGGAGACTCCATTCAACTTACCTAACAACAATGCTAACTCCAGAGACAGTCTGAGGGATTGGTTAAAGGAGCTAGCTCATTTTAGGATGACACCCAACCAAGTCTATAAGACAAAGATACTGAGGAAGGTGTACCAATACTTGATCATATTTTCTTGTCGACTGTATGGAAAATAAATCATGGAAATATTCCCATAGAGTTTGGTGGGTGCACTGGACCAAGTCGCTAGAGAAGGAAAACCATGTAACTGGTCCTGCATACTGGCTCATTAGCTGAAGGAGCAAGTTGTGAAGGCTTTATAGCGACTGGGAGCTATGCATGTATAAATTTACATGTCACCTACACCCTAGATGCAGTCTGTGCCCAACATGAGTTCCCATGTTTGGAGTGGACATGGTCACCAACAGAGACTGTTGTGAACACATATTTCAAGTTGTTGTCCGAATGCAGCTTCAAAGGAGTAATCACACAGTTTTCTGATCATTTTGTCTTCCCTTTATACAAAATGATATTTGAACAAGATCCACCCTGCATGTCAAAGGAAGAAATGGAGGCATTGATAGGTATTGCAGATTGGTATGCCTCACCGTCTAGCACTTTCATCTGAATGTTTAGTGTAGAGAATCCTTCACATGTTTTGCCAAAGTTTGCCTTGGATGTACTTGTCATGTAGGAAGTAGCCTATCACATCTCAGCAAGATTGACATCAAGACTACAGAGGAAGAAGAAGGCACCTTGGCCCACTTTTCCATTGTAGAATGGGTTATATGAGATATGGAGTATCAAGCAAGTGGATGTCGAAGCAGAATTGATGAATAAATACTCGTTCGACCTCTGAAGCTACAATCCATATGACCCACATTTCATTGCGAAGGATCATTGCAACAGGGTTCAGTTCAACTCGATCTACGTGGCATTTCATGGGGCTCAAGAGGACCCATGGAGATATTTTTATAGTATCTAGACCCAATGAACCTATCGGATTCATTGTGGAGTGGTTAGCGAAGTAGTGTGAAACACCATCATGGAGAGCACTAGTAGTAGCAGTAGTGGCAATAGATCTAAGCACAAGAGTGCCTAACAAAGGGAAGAGGAATCTTTTCGATCGCATGGAGGAGGAGAAAAGATTAAAGTTTCGATCAGATCCACTTGTAGAAAAAGAAACTATGGGTATAGAGGCAAAGAGGCAATAGTGCAACAAGTGAATCGCGTGAAGGCAAAAGGATAAGAAGAGAATGGAAGAAGTAGAGAAGGAGTTTTATGAGCTGAGAGAGAAACTCTGGATGGAACAAGAGTTGTGCAAATAGGAGAGGGAAGTGTAGTAGGAGAAGATACAACAGGGGGCACATCACACGCAAACAAACGAAAAAACACCCATACAAGTAGTCGATTCATATGAACAACTAGCATCAGGTGAATAGGGTGAACTATCATAGGGGAAAGAATTTTCTCATGAGATAGAACATGCACTTCAACAGTTGGATGTAGACATGGAGAAACAAGAGTTGGAACAGGATACTGACCTCATGCCTCAGCACAATGAGGTCGACTCACCCACTTCAATGCATCCAAAAGAAGAGTAAGTCTCGGATGACCAAGGAGGCACTGAGATCCTTGGTGATAAGTCGAAAGAAGATATGCACAACATCTCATTTGACGAATCCCAACATTGAGTTGTGTAGTCTCGCAGAGTGTTAACTTTGGAGCATAAAACATCCCCTGCGCATGTTGAAGAACGATTGATCGTTACTTATGTGCACAAGCATCCAATTGCTTTGGCTGATGCAACCAGAGTGTAGGCCTAAGCCACTAGCTCAAGTGGTCATTTTCTTATAGTTGAGAATGAGCGAATGGTGAAGGAACTACAGGCCAAGCAAGGAGGAGACCTGGTGACAATGTCTGCCCGATATGAATTGAAGAAGGTGATACTAGATGAATTATTGTTCCTTCAAACAGTTATGTGAGAATTGTACTGCAAGTTTGGTACCATGCACAAGGCGGTCGTCCATATCAACGGATGGCGGCAACAATGTGCTAGGAGAACATGCATCTTGATGAACATACATGTTGTTATTGATGACATGAAAACATGGACGATGAAGTACGAGGGAGCCCCACTTCACTTGCCAAATATGATGAGGCCAAATGCAGTCAAGCTGAAAGCTTGTATACGGAGTTAGATCTGGAAGTATGAGGACCTCCCACAACACATCACTAGCATACAAGCTTCTCATGCATGAGTATTCAAGAGCATGGATGTTTTGGTGTGCACACATGCGATCCCATCACTTGGGACTCTCACCCAAGTGAAGACCAAGAAGCAGGCATGACTAGAGCTTCACTCATACTTGGACGAGTTGATGCGCATCGCCACCAGCCCAGACTTGCCTATCAGTGCACACATCATGCACAAGTATGTTTCTGGTCCAGCCACATGGAAGAAAATGATGCGCATGCTATCAGACGAGTTGGATAGAGGAGATTGAGAAGTGTACTTGAATTCTATGTAGGCGAAGCTCAGGTTTCAGACAGATGTCACTATAGAACACATGGACACTATCAGAGACTATAGATCTTGCCATCAATATGTTATTGTTGATCAGGATGAGGATATTGAGCAGTTGGACTTTTTTAGTTGTCTAAGTCAGAGTGATATCTAATTTGGCTTGCTTAATCCATTTTGTTCACATGGGTACATGTCCATTGTAATGTTGAGTCATGTCAAGTGTAATTCAAGTATCAATAGTGAATGTAATAGTCATAGAGTAGGTGAAGAGTCATGAGGGTAGTTGAACAGTCACAAAGGGGAATGTCAAGGGCCACCCCACCCTTTGCTATAAATAGTCCCTCATAACTCATTGTATAGGCTTTTGGTCAGCCAAGCTTCTAATAAGACTATCTTGGAAATAACTTGGACAATATTGTAACGTGCCTTGGCTTCTCCATTGCAAGGAGCTAGTTCATCTCTTTGGAGGAGCAGGCAGGTGTGGCTGTAACGTTTCACTATTGGGGCTAGCAGGTTTACATGGATGTATTGTATGATTTGAACTTACACTTCTTTATATAATAAAAGCTAGCACATTTTCATGCATATGTTTTTATTGTAGTTGGATTTCTCTGGTTTCTTTCATGATGTATGTTGTTCAACTTACATATTTTTGTACGAACTGCTTCGTATGCAATTATATGAATCTTTTTGTAGATGTGTTGTTGGTTTAACCATCACTTTGGATTGTTGACTAATATGCTTTCTAGCCTGTGATGCATCTTCGATCGTGTGTTCCCTTTCTAGCTAAGTATTGATGTAGGTTTTCAAGGGGCGCACTCATCCCAACCCACTTGTGTTAGAACCTCTCATTCACCTTCCTTGACTCACTACAACGGCCACACCCTTGATACTGATAGAGTTATCTTACTTACCTTTGTGCAACATCGCGGTGAAGGCATTACCTTATGACCCACTGCTAGGACTCCTACACCAAACAGTCTAAGGTCTAATTGGGACTTCTTACCGTGGAGATTGCCTTCATATCTTGGCAGGTCCAGCACCATCAACATTTTTGGCGCTATAAGGAGGGCCAGATGAAAAGTTGTGTCCTCTCATCCAATTTTGAACCTTTGCATATCTTTCATGGATTATTTCACTCTACTCCCCCCGCAATGTTTTTCGAATCATGAAGATGTCTCCATCACGGAAGACTTTTTCGATCTCTTATCCACTTTCACATATGATGGTGAAGGTGAAGTGGCTTGGCTTGAGTACCTACATGGCTTTCTTTCCATGCTTCTTAAGGAAGATGGGTGTTCTGACGAACAAGCTAGCTTGTTGCTTGCATACACACTTTGTGAATCTCCATTTCTTTGGCTGCTCAACCTACTTACTGATAGTGTGCACTCATTTGAGCACTTCTAAGATCTTATTGAAGACACATTCTATCGTTTCAATCCAGATCATCTTGACCATAAAATATTACAGCAACGGAGGGATCCCCATGAATCAGTTATCGATTTTTGGCAGCGATTCTGTGACTTCCAGTTTCAAGCTCTGATGATCCAAATCAAATTTTCTTATTTTTGGGACAAGTTTGAGTATTGCCTTAAGAAATGTCCCCATCTGAAGAGGAAGTTTGAGGTGAAGCCTCACTCAACATTCTTCATTGATGGAGTTGCACAATCTCATGTGGATGCGGTTACTATCTCGATTGGCTGTTTGCCTCCCACTCATTCAACAGATCCACCATAGCCTAGTGATATTGAAGATCATGCTCACACAATTGTTTAGTTTTCACATTCTCCCAACATCACTTCACTTAATTTTCATACAGATTTGGTTGTGATTCCTTTGAGTTCTCATATGCATTTTGTTCTATGTCCTACATCTTCGCACTTGAGTGTTCCTCCAAATGATGTTGTCATGCATTTGTCCATTCTAGACTCTTCACTTGTTGTGAATGAGGAACAACCCATTAATGGAGTTGGTGTTGCACAACCAACATGCACTTTCGTTCATGAAGAGTGTGACTGGGAGCTTGAGCATCAACACTCGGCGAAGGATGACTCCCTTCCATTCAACCACCCTCCGTTCTTTCCTAACATCTTTGATGAACCAACCATCCATGATTTCACATGTGTGTCTTCATCCATGGATGCACCCATTTTTTATCACTCGTAGGACTCACCGGATGTTGGTCCATCATTCAACAGTGGAGAGGATAAGTTATTCGTTGAAAATCTACTTGATCTCTCTTCTATCTTTTCCAAAAACACAAAGGATGTGTTTGTTTTATTTTCATCTACCTCTTTGTTTGATACATCTGATCATGAGGATGTAAATGAATTCATTTCTTTTTGTGATCGTGGCAATCGTGATCCATTTGTTTCCATATTTGATCATGATCATGGCTCTATCACAATTGATATTTCAGAGCCACCATTTTATGATGATCTACCTAATGATGAAGTTGAAACACACAAGATTGTTGAGGCCCTTCAGCCCAAGATGATGGTTATGTCAAATCCTCACTCTCTTCGTTAAGTCTCATTTCCGATCATGAAATTGTTCAATCACCCAATGCTCTTATTCACTCATCTGTATGCATTAAATATCCATCTCACACACAGATCACATCTCCTCCACTCGAACTGCATGATCCCATCATTTATGCATTGGAGGAATCTCACATTGCAAGCACATGTGTATGCCAGAAGTTATCTTTGTTTCTTTCGTTTCCTTGCATGTCCTAGTCAAGAGTGTGCTTATGCTTCAAAGTTGCATGCAGTTTCACACAACACCATGATAAGTACAACGATTTCTCATCATGGACTTGCACTCACTTAGGTCCTATGGGCACTGTCAGATAGGAAGTGTGGTTATTTTCATTGTTATATCTTTCTTGTTTGCTGGTTTGTACAACTAGGTTGATTGTGGACCAAGCCTTCACCAACATGGGTCTACCAATGCATTAGTGGCTACATTAGAAATATCACTTCACATGATCAGGCCCATGCACCATTAGTGTAGGAGTAGTAGTAGTGTTTGATTTCAATCAGTCTGCTTGCATGCTTGTTTACTTTCGCTTTGTTTTCTTGTTTGTTTCCTGACTTGCTTTTCTTGCACTTTTGCTTTTGCTTTTTCCTTACTTTGACATTTGTTTGTTCGTTTGTTTCATTCATAGGTTAGTTTTACATGAAACCATGTATGAATCTTCAAATGAGCTGGGTGATGTACAAGAGGCCTCATACAACTATCACTACTTGGTTATCTGTCATCTTACCTCTTTATGGACTTGTTACTTTCAGTCGATGATACATCGAAGGAAAATATGTATTGTTCGAAGTGAACCTTGGTGAAAACACAACGCTTGCATGCTAGCTAATGTCACCTTCTCTAGTCAGTTGTTTTTGGGTTCACCCTTGTCATCTTAGTCAAGTAGAGTAAGGTGAGGAGGAAAATCTTAATAGGCATGTCAGAGATATAAAAAACTACTTCTCTACTGGAACAACCTGTTTTGCTGTCAATAATTTGGGATCCCTTTTCCACTTCTGAAATGAATAAGTGTTATGCACAGTGAAATGGAAAAAGAAAAATGGAAAGTAAAAAAAATAAATCAAAATGAAAATGAATAAGGTGAAAAAAGAGATAGGCTTCCTGCGCAGGGAGGTGATGCAAGTAACTCCACCGGGGTAATAGCTAGGGCAATGGTAGTGAAGCCATGCTTGTGTTCCTATGTCACTCCACTAGGGTATTGTCCAGGCCTGTTGGGAATGGAGAAACACCCGAGATGAAACTAAGACACTGACTACTACACTACTTGAGAAACTATATAACCCTCAACCCCAATCGAAACAACTATGTTGCCTTGGCTTAGAGTGTGTGTCAATCAACTAAGAGATTTACAGATGCTACATCTTACAATCAAGCTAGTATGAAATGAAGATGAGCTGAGAATTGAACAATACTTCTGGAGGTCTTAGACTAGCTTTTCATGAACAAGGTCGATTCAAAGAGCTGGAGTTCTACTAGTGTGTCACCAAGTGTTGTAACGACTACAACCACCCTCTAAAATTTTTCCTTAGCCCATTTTGGAGCCTCCCTATCAACCTTTCACAACACTTTGTATTGCTTCATCAAGTACACAAGATTTAGTGTTTTTCATGCACAAAGGCAACCTGTCGATCACAGTTTGATCCATTCCCCTCACAAGTTATTCACCCAGACTTGGTCTAGTTGCAAGCTGAGCAGCTCCCCTAGAAAATTGTGCATTTCTGAAGGGAAACCAACCTTTCCTCTAGAAATTGTGCAATCCTCTCTGGCAGCCTGCTAGGTTCCACGATGGCATGATCCTGCCAGTTAACACTCCCAGCAGGATTTGCGCAAATTTCCCTAGCAGGGTTGCCTAGCCTAGAATTTGTGCTAATCTAGGCGGTAATCAACTTCTGTGTCCAGAAATTATGCAATCCTCCTAGGAAGTCAGCCCAGCTGCTAGCCAGAAATGCACATTTTTCTCAAGTAACTAAGAAGATACATGCATGAGCAGTCCGGGTGACCAATTCCACCCGAGACCGAGGAAAATTGACTTTCATGCATGCATGACTGGTTCTTCCTAAAATAGCCAAAGGCAACTTGCAAGAGGAATCCCATGATTCAAGGAGCTATTTTTAGCAGTCAAGGGTTACATGCAAATTTATTTTAGAAGTTTCCCTACAAGTCTCACTTTTTTCTAGATTTGTGGCATGTGCGTCATGAGCCCAAAACTATTTATTCGATGCATCAAATATCATTCTTTCACATCGGTCTTGGAGCTTTGACATCCCACAGCATATCCAGAACTCTTTGACACATCTGGCTCAGCTATTCATGGGTAAGTGGCCTCAACTTGTCTTTTTTAGCATTTATGTCGTTTTTTGTGTATTTTCTTGTATGAGTGTTGTTTTCTTGATTTCTTTGAATGCTTACTGTCATTTACATGTATGCTAGCTTGTACTAGCTTTGTTTCATTTTTTGTTTCTATCTCAATGTTGTCACATGCATGAAACTGTTTTTCACGAACGTTCGCCCAACCAACGAACTGCTTCACCCACATGCATGTTGATCTGTTTGTTGAATCTTTCATTCATGTTTTTCATGCACTGTCAATCACTTCTTTTGTCACTTAGTTTCTCCATGCATTCACTATCTTATTTTCTTTCAGTTGGTCATTGGTGAGTCGGGCCAACCTTGGATCGGACTCTACCTCACTCAGACTGCTTTGCATAATTTGGGGAAGGAATTATGCCCCTTCCTCTCCAAAAATGCACATCTTTTCCTAGCACTAGCCTCCAGGACTATTTTGCGCATTTTTGGAGGACAATGACTGCTAGCCCAGGAAATTGCGCAAATCTGTGCTTGGGCCTATAGACCTTTCTAGCTAGAATTGCACATTGCGTAACCCCAGTAGCCAGCAGCCAGTCTAGATTGCACATTATGCAGATCCATTAGCCAGTCTTGCCTCCTAGATTGTCCAAACTTCCTTTTGTGCAGTTCTCGAAGCCAATCACAAAGCCTCCCAGAATAAATTACACAATATTGCTCATCAGTTTCGTAGGTATGCGTTGTGTCAGTCCCTAGAATTTTCTTTGTTTTCGCTGACAAATTTCTTGCCATGCATGTTTCTTGTCTCCAAATCTTCCACGTGTTCATCTATATCAATGGCTTCCAAGAGAACAGGATCTCAAGGCACTGATGGAAATGCAGCGAGAGCAACAGCTAAACAAGTGTCCTCTAGTATGTCGATCTATGAAGATAGAAAGTTGTATCTAGACAAGGACATCAAACTGAAGTGGCAAGAAGTCAATGAAATATTTGTAGGCACTTTTGGGGAACATCGCAACCAAGATCAGGTGTACGTGAAAATTCACAAGTCCATCTTGTACCAGATTACATCCAGATATCCCGTGTTCCCAGGCGTGGACATGATAGAGTAGATCATCTCTCACACTGATCCTGACATGATGACCTTGAGCATTGTCAGTGGGATGAAGCTTGCAACATTCTGGGAGAAAGATTATGATGAGATGTATTAGATGTCAAGGCCTGTGACTATCATTGAGACTCCATTCAGCTTAGTATACATAAATTAGTACCCCGTATTGTGATCAATCCTTTGACATTACTGCCTGACAATTTGCCTGGGATCATATCAATGGAAATATTAAGTAGCGAAGTGTAGGCGGTTCATCTCCTATATCTCCTTTTTCATAGCCTTGTGACTCTTTAACTCCGACAATCTTATCCTTAATGGAAAGATAGGCCAAGGAAATTTCTTCCTCTTGTGGAGTACCCCTCATAATCCCTTGTCTAGCTAATTTTCAACTTCTTTCTATAACAACTCTAGGTTGAAAATCTACGTAATAAAGTTATTAAGGGTAAAAATTAATACCAAGGTCATGGGACATGTATTCCAAGATGAATGATGGGAGAAACATCCTATCATGTGTTCATTTGGTTTATTATGGCTAAAGAAATTTGGAAAAGGTAATGGAAAAAGGATTTGAAAAGGAAAGAGGCATTAATTGACATTTTATTTATGAAAATAATGGAAATTAGGAGAAAAGGAAGTTGAAAGGTGACAAGTGGCATGTGAGGAGGAAATTGAATGAAAATAATGGCAATTGAAGAAAATAGAGGCCTCACTAATAAAAGGGCTTCCAAGGATCAGTTCACAACCTTTGGCCAGTTCAGTTCTAGAGCTCTCTCTATATTCTCTCTACTCTTTCTTACTCTTTTACACATAGAGAATTCTTGGAGCACACTGCGATTAGAGGACGGAACGAAAAGGAAGGACAATAAATAAAAGAGAAGAAAATATAAAGCAATGAAGAGTGGGATCAAGCGGCTGTAGTGAGATTACTTGTAGGTATAAAGTTGCATATATGATTTTCTTTCTATTTCTGGCATGCATGGTACATACATGTGTGCTTTTGGTTCTCTTGTTGTAATTGGCATAGGTTTTTCTAGGTGTGACAATGGTTTTCAAACTTTCCTTTCCATTTCAAAATAATCATGGTGTGTTGGGGTTTCTCATACTTGGTTGAGCTATATTACTGTATGTTTTCGAAACTAAGTGGGATAGTCTCAACAAGAAACACAAGGGCTACAAATCCCTAGACCGATTAAGGTGCGATTGCAGTAAATCTTAGTTGTGTATACTCTCATTAGGCCTAGGAATACTCTACATGTGAGTGGAGGGATATACCGTAAATCCTAGAAGGTGGAAATGGAAACATTCCTCACGGTTTAGGTGGAGAGATCAGAAGGCATCCATGCTTCTATAGGCCTACTGATCCCTATATTGGTATGTGGTTGTATTGCAGTAAAGCATGGTTGTATAGATGAGGATTTGGGCCTAGGAATCACTGGTTTTTTTGTTGTAAGTCCAATATTCATGCTTAGAATATGGCATAGTGGTGATTGGCTAAAAGGAATATTTGGTTCAATCCAATCTATGGTTGGTTGGTACATGGAAGTCCCTAACTTGGTTGCATTTTGTATATGTTAATAAGAGATATTTTCCTCTTGCGTATTATGTGTAAATTATTTTTTTATTATGTGGTTGTAATGTTTGTTCTATCATTGTTATTCTATTGGTTATATGTTTGTTATAAACAACGTTTATGACACACTTGACTTATGGCTCTCATCTTGTTTTGTTTCATAAATGAAATGTTAATGAATGCATGACCTAATAGATGATAATACAACTAATGTGAGAGGGAATCATACCTTCTTAATTATTCTCATATAAGTATGAAGTCCCTATGCTCAAATGTGTTTATATTATATATAGATTACATGTTCATGATGTGTTTGACGGAATGTCTGTCATGGCTAGGCCTTGTCAGGTTAGTTCCTTGTTCAAGTTTTGCGTTAGAGTGATTTTCATCTTGTTTTTTTATAATTTATGAGAGTTTCATAAAGTCTTAGGTAGAGGTTTGAGTCTTAACATTAAAATTGTGGCTCTTAATCTGGGGTTGCTGGCACAAAACTTCCTGAAAAATGGTTGTTGTCACAAGTATGTATTTTTGTGGGATCGACTAGAGGGTCTCAATCACATGGAGGGGTTTTCATGGGTGCGGCTAGGGTTCTATTTCAGTCATAAAGAATGTTAACTCATGGTTTTGGCACCTAGAGTGGTTGGTTAGCCCCTAGGGGTCCTCTAACTTCTGAGGAAGATATGTTTGGTTTTGGTTTGTCAATTCCACTTCCTTAATTGTACTTGGGGAATTAAATCATATCATAGTAACTATTGTTCACATGTTTACCCCGATAGACCGATTATTTTGGGTAAATGTGGGAGGAGGGTGTTACGAAGTATTATCGGAGCATGGTTCACCCCTTATACTGAATGGGAGGAATATGTTTTTGATGCATGCATGTAAGTTGTGTTTTTTCTTGACATGTATGCATGGTGATGGTCATTGTTGCAATTTTGTTTTCATGTATAAGTTGAAGGTATTGTTGTTGGGATGTGTTGTCATAAGGTCATGTCAGTTATGCATTTGTCATGCATGTTAGTGTCTATAAGTTGTTATGCATCCATTGTGATGGTTATGATATAGTCATGCATGGTAATTGGATAATGGTTGAAAGTTTGTCTATATTCTAAAATGAATATGATTATACATGTATTGTGTTAATATGATTGATCATGTAGATGAGATATCATTGCCTGAACCATACTGACGTATGTTGATTATGTTTCTATTTTGATTTAGATTACATGGTATACTTGCAGGAAGAAGATAAAATATGACTATCAAGATGGTAGAATAGAATTCACAAGAATTTCCCTATAGATCATATGAGAAACATGGTGATGGGAACTCTCTTGACATAGCAGACACATTGAGAAGTTTAAAGGAAAAATTAAGAAGTTGCAAAGTAGATAATGACATAATCATTCAGGAACAAGAGAGACAAGAAGAGGTTAATTCAATTATCCTTCAGAGTCTGTCAGACTTGCAGGGATAAGGGCTGCTTAGGATCAGCCATGGATAGGAGGACAGTACTAACGAGGCATATGGTAGTAGGTCTCATGGTGGGGACAAGTTGGATAGGGATGACATGATCATAGACGACAGGTTCTTGGATACACGTTATAGGAGAGGTGATGGACACAGGTTCTATTCTAGTTCTGGTTCTGACAGATACCATGGTCATCATTGTTATCATCCTTATAGGAGTCGTAACAGGGGATATTTGCGAGATGAGTTCAAGAAAGCCAAGCCACCTACCTTCGATGGATATTTGAATAAAATATAAGATGTAAAGGCATGGTTACTTGGGGTAAAGAATTTCTTTGAGTTGCATGATTACATTGAGAATATGAAGGCCATAATAGATATCTTTAGCCTCAAAGGGAAAGCATACGTCCAGTGGGAAGATGTGAAGTGAGTTAGAGACATCAAGACAAAAGGGTTGATTTGACATGATTTCAAGGGAATTTTTCAGGAATAATTATTTGTGAGAGAGGTACTATGATAGTAAATCCAAGTAATTATATGAGCTAAAGATGGGATCAATGATGAATGATGAGTATACGACAAATTTCCCAGAGTTTTTGAGGCATGTATTGTATCTTAGGGATGAAAAAGACAATGTTTAAATATTTTTCAATGGATTACCATTAGCATTTAAATATCGGATTGAGTATGATGAGCCTCAATGAGTTGAGGAAGTCACTAGGAAGTTGAAGCACTATTATGAGCAATCAAAGAATACAATATAATCTCAACAAGGTTGAAAAGGGAAAGACAAGACTAAAGGTAAATGCAGTTGGAGCGAACAAGAACTCGGGATGTACGTGAGAAAGAGAATGTTGTGCCTTACATGAAGTTCAATGGACGATAGCGTAGAATAAATCAGAACATAGGTGATGGTAGGAGATAGTTGTTGTGTTGGACATGTGGTAAGGAGAATCTTAAGAAGGATTGTTTGCAAAATTAGGGTGGTAGGATACCACCCTAGATTGATACCATCAGGCACGCATCAAATAAGAGAATATTTACAAGACTATTTTTTGGACTAGGTATGGGCATTGTGAGCTTTTTGTAGTCCCATTTGGTTTGTCTAATAATCCAACTCCTTTTATGTGCTTGATGAATAGTTTATTGCATCCTTATGTGGACAAGTTTGTGATTGTAATCATTAATGATATATTGATATATTCTAGTAGTGAGGAAGAGCATGTCAAACACTTAGCAACAATGTTGATATTGTGAAGGGAACATTAGTTGTATGCTAAGCTCAATAAGTGCAATTTATTTCATACATAGGTACATTACTTGGAACATGTGGTTTCCAAGGAAGGGATATTAGTGGATTTGGAAAAGATAAGAACTATCATGGAATGGGAAACTCCTAGAAATGTGGATGAGGTAAGATTATTCATGGGACTAGCATGTTATTATAGGAGGTTCATCAAGAACTTCTCTTGTATTTCCTATCCCATTACATAAGTGGAGAGGAAAGGTAAGAAATTAGAATGGAGAGAGGAATGTGCCGCAAGCATTGATTAGTTGAAGCAGTTATTGACAAATGCTCCAATTCTCAATATTGCAAATCTAGATAAAGAGTTTGTTTGGTGTAAAAATGCATGTAACATAGGACTTGGTGGAGTCCTGATGTAGGAGGGAGAGGTGGTATGTTATGAATAAAGGAAATTGAATGAGCACGAGCATAACTATGTACACATGATCTTAAGCTAGCAGCGATCATCCATGCTTTGAAGATGTGGGGGCACTATCTTCATGAAAATAGGTTTGTACTAATGAGTGATCACAGTGGATTGAGATACTTTTTTGACCAACTAAAAATGAATGTCAGGCAAGCTAGATGATTGGCCACAATTGGTGAGTTTAATATCAAGATCAAGTACATGGGAAAGGAAAATAGGGTTTTACATGCTCTTAGCAGAAGAGTTCAGGTGAATCATATAGTAGCTATTATTTATTATGGGATAGATCTATAGGATTGGATCTTATAAGAAATACAACAGGATGATAGGTATATGGATCTTAGGCATAGATTATAATAGGATACAAGTGATTAGGATGTGGACTATCATCTCACCATAGCTAGTTTGGTCAGAGTTAGAGACATGATCTATGTGTCATATAACAGTGAGCTCAAGAATATTATCCTAGGAGAATTTCATGCTAAATGTATTCAGGTCACCCAGGATATCAGAATACATTGACAGTGGTGAAGAAATTATACAATTGGTCGAATCTAAAGAAGCAAGTGAAAGAGCTTATGGCTATATGTTTATATTTTCAACAGGGAAAAGCAGAGCGTAAGCATCCAAGTGGTGTACTACGACCACTTATAATTCCAGAGTGGAAATGGGAGCTCATTTCCATGGAATTCATTACAGGTTTGTCAAGGACATCTAGAAAACATGATCTCATCACGGTTGTGGTGGACATGTTGAAAAAGGTAGCACACTTCATTCTAATGAACTCTATCTATTAAACTAGTAATGTAACACATGTCTTCATCATGGAGATAGTGAGGCTTCATGTTGTTACGAAGAACATTGTGTCAGACATATATTCTAAGTTCACTTAGATATTCTGGAAAGAGTTGTTTGCAGATTTGGGTACAGAGTTTGCCTTCATCATAACTTATCATCCACAGACAGATGGATATATAGAGAGGTTCAAAAAAATACTAGAGGACATGTGGAGGATGTATGTGATGCATCAACAATGAAAGTGGGAAGAGTATCTTCTACTAGATGAGCTTTCTTACAATAATGTGTATCATGAGTCACTGAGTCTGTTTGAGGCACTGTATGGGCGAAGTTGTAATACTCCTATTAGTTGGAGTGATCCAATAAATAGGGTTTTTATAGGACCAGACATGCTGGTAGAGATTGAACATGAAATACAGGTTATCAAGAAGAATATAAAAGTAGCACAAGAACATGTGTACTTGCACATCAAGCACAAGAAGAGATCCTTGAGGATTGTGTCATGTGCAAAGCTGACACCTCGGTATTGTGGGCTTTTCGATATCCTTCAGAGTGTTGGACCAATGACCTACAAAAGTTGCACTTCCTTTGACAATGAAAGTCCATGATATTTCACATGTTTCATTTCTTAAAATATATGTAAAGGATTTCTATCATCATATTGATCGGTCTATATTATAGGTGGAGCCAGAAGGATAATTCCAGTTGGAACCTTGGTGTGTTTTTCATAGAAATGTACTCATGATCAAGAACTAAGCAATCAAGTAGGTTAAAGTGTAGTGGAAGCAATTTAGGCCTGATGAAGCTACATGGGAGGTGGTTGACCAGATGTGTGTTATGTATCCTTCTTTATTCGCTCATTGAGTGGATGCCTTTTCATATTTATTTTGGCATGGTGTTTTGGTATATGGATATATGTATATGGATGCAAATACCACCATGACTTGTACTATAAAGCTCCAATAAGTAGTATAGTTGTCATTTTGTTATGCTTTTCATGTTGGTTTAATTTTCAGAAGGTTGTTCATTGTAAATATTGCATCGAGCTAACTTATAAAGCTCCACAGGTAGTATGTTTTAGTTTTCAATGTATTTTCTAGTTGCAGGTGTCATTGAACACTGAGGATGATGTTCCCCTAATGGGGAGTGGTATGTAACAACCTTTTGTAGCGGCTACAACTACTATCCATATTTTTTTCCCTCACCCAATTTCAGAGCCTCAGTTGAGAATTCCACTTGACGGTTGCACACACTCAGGTTCACTCTGTCAGCTCATGTGAATCTTAGCATCCACCTTTCTTGATAATTTCACCCAAGTTTTGCATGCTGATGTTAATTTCATGCTTGCGACCATGCTTTGGTTACATTCAGGGTGTTATGAAACCAGCTCAAGAAAAGATAGAAAAGATAGATCAACGCCTTAGAATTCAGCCTCTTCGAGGGGGAAACCTCCTTTACATTACATAAATGAACAATTATTTGATGATACAAATGACAAAACATCCTTTCTATATATAGGAGTCTAAGGAGTCACAATATAACCCAACCAACCTAACAATAATAATATAAAGCCACAAAAATAACA